>PYAF01005075.1:531190-557743 GCA_007407185.1 Glycine tomentella | reverse complement strand
GAGATCAAATTTTTATAATGGTAAAAATCTTTTTAAATTACTATAATATACTTAAATAAATTAAAAATGACATGGATAACTTTTAATATTTTATATTGATGACAGAAATTATATTTGTTAATTTTTATTGTATTTTCTATTTTAAATTTATATAACTTAAAACTAAATTAAAATAAAAATTCACACAGAGATAAAAGAGTGAGAAAACTTTATTACTATCATTAATTGTAAATGGAAGTCACGTTTAAGAAGAAAAAGAATATAGATAGTGAACTATTTAAAACAATGAAGAACGTGGGAGTCACTCTTCATGTCTACTACTCTATATATTTATTATAAAAATAGATTTTAATTTAATCTTACTATATAATTTAATTTAATTATCTGAATTATTTTTTGATAAAAAATTTATTTTCTATGTTAATATTTTTTTAATCAATTTTTGCTCTCTGTTTGAATTTTAATTTAGATGATATTTTGGTTCTTCATGAAGATGTTAATAACAGTCGGGATGAAAATTTGATATTTAGTCTATAATAATTATTTTAGAATCACCGTTGGATCTTAAATGGATAGCAAATTATAGACAAAGAGATTGGATAGTGGCGGTTTGAAAGCTACTATGGATTTCTAATGTTGATTTGCAGATGAGGTTCTGAGAAAATATAAATGAAGAAGAAATAAAAGTCCAATACATTACATTATTTAATTGCTAATAAGGTAGAAAATATAATTAATAAAAAAAATTTAAAATATTTTCATTTAGAAAACTTTCTTTCAGTTGACAAATGAAGTAAAATTAGCATAAAAAACATTAATAAGTATAAAAAAAATACTAAATTAAATAACAAGGAACTTAAAAAAAAAACACTCACAAAAAAAACCTTAAATGACCAAATTAAGTAAAAAAAAAAAAAACTAAAAGATGAACTTAAAATCTGAATTAAAATTAGACTGACAATATTTCTAATTGTGTAAATAAGAAAATTAATGTTGAATGGCCAAACGAATTTATTATCAAAAAACTTTGGTCGATATCACCTTTCAATTGTTGTCTTCCAATATTAAATACTTTTCTCTTTGAAATTGTCGTATGAAAGAGACTTGAAGTCAATTTTCCCAATTTACTGGTTAATTAAGGCACCGTCTTAATATTTTTTTTTCTGAGATGTATTAGTTTTCCTCACGCAACACATACGTGCAAAAAGCAAAACAGCTTTAATTGAAATTGAATGGTCCTCTAATCAATTTAATTAGTAAAGATTAGACATAATTAAATTGAAAATAGGTTTAATTTTTTCATAATGCCTTTGCTTCTTTTATTCTCTTAAATCTTAATTTTTCTTTTCCTTCTGTAAGTAAGGCGCCATGAACTAGGGTAGAGTTATTCATACACGAGGAGTAAGAATTTGGGAATGGTTCAAGTAACTGATCACTTGTTGAACGATAATAAAATGAGTAAAATATATTTTTTGATTTCTTAAAATATTTAGAAGGTTAGTTTTAATTTTTAAAAAATTTAACATATTTATTAAAAGTGTTGTAGTAAATATACAGAATAAAACTATGTCACTTTTGAAATTTACAGATTAAATTTATTGAGACTAAAATCAAATTTTAATTTTTTTATAAAATACTAAAAACATATTTTTTATGATTAAAAAAACCATATTTTATACTAATAATTAAAAAAAATCGCAGAGTATAAATTAAAGACAACTTGATCAAGGAGGTATAAAAACAATTTATTTCTGTCACAAAAAGAAAGCAATTTAATTAATTCACCTATTATTACTACTTAGTAAACTTTTTTTTTTTGGACAGAATACTAAGTGAACTTAAACATAATCTTAGAAGCGAAATACAATAATTAATCTTTTATGTTTATTTAACAAGTCAAACCATTTTGAGAATCTGAGATAATTCCTTGTCGTAGAAATTAACGTCAAATAAACTCCAATTAATTGACCCACAAAAAGAAGGTTAATTAAACTGCTCCTGCCTATACGTTTACAAGTTTAGAGAAAGGGAAAATGAGAGGTTATTTAACTCAACTGAAGGAGAAAAAATTAGAGGATAATCGTGAATGTGTCCGAAACAAAAACAATAAATACAAGACGACAATGAACAAAATAAATGATAAAAAAAAAAAAAGAGAAGCCAGAAGGAATCACTTTCATTTGGTTTATGAACAAGTAATCCTAAAATACTAGTTAGCATGTTTCTCCAATATTAATAAGATTATAAGAAAGGGTTTCTGTGTGTTTTGTTTGTTTTCTAGTACTGTTTCTTTTTGAATATATGTTCCTCCTTTAATTGATTTCTGCTTTGGAAAATCTCAAATTTGAGCCAATATAACTTTGTAACGTTTACTCTAATAATGACTTTAGGTGTCTAAATGAAAACTAGACATATACTTTCTAACGAGACTAAACCATGATTGACATATATACAACAAAGGGCAACTTTGCTAATTTTGTTGAATTGAAATTTATTATTCTCCAGGTGTAATTAAGTTGCACCTAATCTCAAGATTCTGTCAGGACTCCGAATTGAATCAAGTTATTTAATTAATTCTTTGAAAATCAGCACTGCTTTATATGCTGAGCTCTTCTTGTTGTTTGGTCAACTGCACATATAAGTCCCAGGGTAAGTTACTTAAACCACGCAGATTAATTATATTAGAGCCTCTTCGATCTATTATTGAAAAGTGCGTGATTTCATCACTACATTTGACATAAAAACCGTGTTTTTTCCTCTCCCTACGTAATCCAAGCAAAATTAAAAAACTGAATGAAACATTATTTTATGGATTAGAAGTTAGTATTTGCATTTTGCTTTTCATGTCATCTTTTTTCGTTTCTTTTATGTAAAACTAGTAGCAAATATTATAATAATTTTGTCAAAGGCAACCAAACACAAAAGAGACAAGACTCAAACGAAGGCCCAAGGCCCAAACAGAGACGCAGCATTTGGAAAAGGTTAAGGGAGTTGCTATTGCTATTTCTTTTTGTTCTTTACACTCACGTTTTCTTTAAAAAAATGTAAGCTACGAATTGAAATGACAAAGGAAGCTGCTATTGGTCCCAACTTACTTTGGCTATTGGTCCCAACCTCTCCACGGAAAAGTTCATTTTGCCCCTCCCTCTTCCTCTTCTCCCATCGTCTCACCCACTCCCCATGCCACCCACCACGTCCACTCTTCTCCCACCATAGTCACGCAACCATCATCACCATCTACCACCTCCATGTGGCGCTACCACCCTAGGCCATCTCCTCCACATCACCCCGCCACTAGTCCCCACATCACTATCGTGCAGAGCTCTTGCTTGCATGCAACCTCCATCCTATCCCATCTCCTCCATGCTGTGCACTGTCACCAGTCCCCATCATCATTGTTGCGCAGAGCCCTTGCTTGGCGCAATCTCCACCTTTGAGGCTTCGCGAGTTCAACTCTTCTCCACCATCATTGTGCCGCCATGCACATCCACCACTATGCACTCCTCTGCCATAACAGAATCACAATCCCGCATGGATATTTGGTTGCATGAAATTGTGATTCTATTGGATTAAGTGGGGTTAAAAAATATACACAATAAACACGATTCCATTTTACAAACAATTTTGTTGGGGGTATTTTTATCACAACATAATCGTGATTCTGTTGTGTTAAGGGGAGTGCTACAAAATATAACAACTTAATCATGATTTCATTGTTAAGTTTAGGGTGAGAAAAAATTATACAAGGAAATTGTGATTCTGTTGTATTCATATACAACGAAATCACAAATCTGTTGTGCTGAGAGGGGAGGGACAAAAATTGATACATGATAGAATGATGATTCCATTATATATTTTATTCAATGGAATCACGATTCCATGGAGAGAGTATTTTTGAAATAAAAAAGTCTCCAAGTCCCTTACAAGGGACCAAGAGCAATTTTAAGGGGGCTAATAATAACTCCCAATGCTGAAATTGAATGAGGCCCATTTGTAGTGAAACTGGACTGAAAATTTGACTCGATGTAATGTAATCCAGTCCAGCATCTTGTTACAAGCAGTATATTTTCTTTCGAGTGTCTGTGACGACGCCGTATCAAATAATAATAAAAAATCTCGTCGAGGGAGCCTTATCGTTTATTTGTCATCCAATTTTCGCTCTCTTGGTCTCTCCAATTTGAGTTCAGAGTCACCACCGAATCCGATCCTACAATGGCGACGGTCACGTTTTCCTTTTCCGCTAAAACCCTAACTCTACCCTATCACCCCAAAACCTCAATCTCGAGCTTCGCTCCGGTAACGAATCTTCGCCTCCCTCATTGTCACCCGAACCCGAAATTGTAACCGGATTCGGGCGGCACTGGATGGGGATTTCTCGGCGAAAAGGAGCAACAACAACGAGCAGAGGGAGACTATAATGTTGCCTGGCTGTGACTACAACCATTGGCTGATTGTGATGGAGTTTCCAAAGGACCCTGCACCCACTCGTGAACAAATGATTGACACTTACCTCGACACTCTTGCCACTGTCTTGGGAAGGTTCTTTTCTTTCTGACCGTTATCGTTATGTTTCAATTTGGAATAGTCTAAGATATGTGCAAATTTATATGCACATTCTGTTTTGTGGATGACTTTGTAATTATCAAATTTTCAGCATGGATGAAGCTAAGAAGAACATGTATGCCTTTAGCACCACCACTTACACTGGATTTCAGTGCACTGTTGATGAAGCAACCTCCGAGAAATTCAAGGGTAATGTTTCAATTCCCAATTTGTCTTGTTCCGTTACTTGATGAATATTGGTTCTTCATCTCTTACTTATGCGCTTATAGGTTTGCCTGGGGTTCTTTGGGTACTGCCAGACTCCTATATTGATGTTAAGAACAAAGACTACGGAGGTTATCACCTTTTTTTAATTTCTACACTAATTAAGTAATTGTGTGTTTAATATTCTACTACTTGAATGCCTGTTGTTCTTTGATTTTAGGTGACAAATACATAAACGGGGAGATTATTCCTTGCAAGTACCCTACCTACCAACCGAAACGTAGTGCACCGAAGAATGAGAGTAGAAGGTATGAGAGACGGAGAGATGGCCCTCCCCCTGACCGCAGAAGGCCAAGACAAGAGGCCGCTGCCTCAGATTCATCCTCTACATGAGGTTGTGGATTGAATTATCTATTCCACTCTTTGGATTTTTTTGGTCTCCGGTTACTTAATTGATGCCCTAGTCAAGTATCACTAATCCTTGGCTTCATTTTTAACTTAATGTCACACGGTTTCATTAGTGTTTTTATTTATCCCTATGCATGTTATTCATGTAATCTTATTAAGCTCTGCAAATTCTTGATTTGGCTATTATTGCAATCTTGCTGGCGATTTTCAGTTTTGCTGATAGTAACTAATGCCAAGTGAAAGCTGCTCCTTATCACAGCTCTATCATGCTCATGGTCATTTTAACAAATAGAAGATTGAGCTTGTGTTGGATTCTCATCAGATGCATACAATGTTTCCTGCAAGCTCAAACTGGTATTTTCACAATTTATCTTGAGGAATATGTGCTTTTGGACTCTGAGTATGACATGTGAGGCAAGTGTTAGGTTTATTTGTCTGTGTAATACTGTAATTTGGAGAGCTACTTATATTGCAACCAGTTTGTTTTCGTGATAATTTTTTCTGCAAGTTTCATGGCAGCTACAGTATTAACTCATAAAGTGACTGATGAACTGTACAAGTTTATATAATATGCATATATAGCCTTTTGTCATTATCTTAAGCAGCCAATTAATGAATCCTTAAGTTAGTCATGTTACAATAATTCAGTTTTGCTGGACTTCATCCTGCTCACTCCCCCATCAGTGTGGTTGGCGAATTCAAATTTGTTAGAACTTGGAAATTGGTGCATTCATTAACCATCCATGAAATAAAATATAGTGTTTTCTTCAGGATAGTTATTTTAACAGCATTAACAAAAGAAACTAGAGCTGATTTATATATGGAAGGGATGCAACAGTTATACTTTGTTTGGCTGCAGAAAGAAACTACAAGAAAAGAAAATGAGCATAAGGGAAAATAAAAAGGAGATTTAAAATTTCCCCCTTATATATTGATTCAATGAGGAGAAATAAAAGAAAAAAAATATTGATAGTTCTTTTCCCTCTTTCAGTCTTTTTGATTGAAAATAAAGGGGAGGGAAAATAAAATATAATCATTACAAAGATGCTTAGATTTGTCATTGCAATAATTTTCCTTTAATTATTCACTGATGAGAGATTTTTTTATTTTGGATTTTGCATATTTTTTAGTGTTTAGGAAAAATTAAATATAATTATGGACTTTTTTTGGTTTGAGAAAATATTTTTTGTTTTCATTTTTAATTATAAAAATATATCAAAGTGTTTTTGTTTTATTTTGTTTGCAAAAGTTTGTATAGAAAACGGGTGAAAGTGATTTTTTTTTACTAGTATTATATTTTATACACATTTTTAAAAATACGAAATTTAAAGTGAAAACAGAATTTTAGGCCTTGTTTGTTTCCTGGTTTGAAAAATACTTTTCTGTTTCCTAAAATTTGTTTGTCTAGCATACGTAAAAGTGTTTGCCCCTTGAGTATATTTATATTTTCTAAAAGTTTGTTTTGTGAAGACCTGAACGGAGTATTTGAAAAAAAAAAATAGAAGAGCGTTATAAAACATCTAGTTTCTGTTTTTGGTTTTAAAAATATTTTGTTTAGAAATATTTTTCAAAACTTAAAAGCTTTTGCACGAGAAATTAATTGTTGAGTAGTATGGATTTATTTTGAATAACAGTTTAAAATACAAAAAGGGACTGAACAGGTCCCAATTCATTTCGGTTGTACTCGTTACAAATGAATGATTCGGAGATACAAGTGCCATACCCATCCATATATTATTCCATAGCCACCATTCGCCGAGAAAACTATGCATATTATTAGGATACCTGATTTATTGCTGGAGATGATCATAGGCAAACCTTGTGGAGTGTAATTAGCAGTGATTTATTTTCATTATTTGTTAAGACGAGAGTTCAATTGGCTGGTTAAGATGCTACTACTATTTGATTTTTTGAAAGGTTATCTTTCATTTCTTTTCTGGAGACTAATAAAACGTGCAATTAAATCAATGTCCTCTCCAGCTGGTCTAGAATGACAACGATTTTAAATCAACTGGTTAATTGGACTTATTTCCAAGGCCCAAAACGGATGATTTTAAATACGACCACTATACTACTTGGGAGTTGGGATTTGCCCTGAAAGGCTGAAACAACGAGGGATTCTCATATTTCTTGAGTGAGAGAATAATTTTTATTCAAGTTATCCATTTGTTCTAGTCAAAAGTTTTAATTGAGTTTTAAAACTACTGACCAATTTCGCTTAAATAAAGTCTAGTTTGTTAATTGAGCCAGAACCTCACCTCCTGCTTTGCATTGAAGCCTTTAAACATACGTAAATTTACGTCATTTTAAAGCCGGGATTTGAATGCTTGAACCTCTTTATAATCTTTCTCAAGCTTAAGCAACCTCGATTATGAAAAAAGTAGTTAATATTACAAATTAAATGTTATTTATTTTATGTATTTATCTTTTTTAAAAAATAATTATATAATTAAATTTGTTTGTAGAAGTAGAAGGTATCCAGATAAAAAATAGTTTCGGGTAGTTAGCACCAGTAGCCATCACTGATTTCCATTTAAGATTTATATCATTAATTATTTAAGAATCAATTTAATTTTGTTAAAAATGAAATGAAGGGGAAAGAAAGAAGATGGGATAAAAAAAATTATTTTTAAATGATTAATGATGTGAATCTTAATTAAAATGAAGGATCAAGTTAAAAAAAAGAGATAAATAATCAAATTGAATCAAAAAATAAGATAAAATATCAAATATTTTTTTTAAAAACATAAATGACTAATTTAAACAAAAAAAAAAGATAAATAACTAAATTGAATTTTTTAAAAGATAAAAGATCAAATTATAAAAAAGATAAAAAAACAGATAATTAATTTAGCTTGATCTTAACTTAAAACTGAATACAAGACCAATGACCATGGATTGGCCCCTTGCTTTGCTGGTTAGAATTGATATCTATGACTTTAGTCCCACAACTCCTACTTAACGCAATACTATTGTTGTGTAATGCTATTCGAATATTTTATTTCTATTATTGCAAATATTGTTGGCCTATAATATTCTGGGGTGGTTTCACCTTAATTAGGTTTGTTATATTGTTCACGGTTTATGCAATAAGGGGCTATATAATCTGGACAGATTAGTTTCAATGACCTTAATTAGGAATTTCATTTGTTGTTTTTGTTCCTGATTTTTATTTTATATTCTATCCCTCATTCTGTGAGTAGGAAGAAAGAGAAATTTTTGCACACTTAGGCTCACCCTAACCGACTACTTTGTTTAGGGGTTGGTGAGTGTTGACACTTGACACATATGTTAATGGGTTTGGCTTGTCTTAATTCTTACTGGTAAAAAAAGAACGTCATTTTCACAATAATTTTATTCTAATAATTTTAAAAACGAGAGAGAGAAAATTATGAGATAAGATGAATAATGTAATATACAGAAATATAAAAAATGCATAATGAAAGAGTACACGTAATATTTCTTTTATGAATAATATCTTCATAAAGTAAAATTTCTTCTTTCCTCGCATAATTGCATGTGGACATTTTAGCATAGATAAGAATTCTGCGGTTGTTGGGAGAGTTATGGTGCACTAAAAAACTTATCTTTTGGTATTACTACTCAACCGAAATGGAGAAGGAAAAAACCTTCTTTTTTCACCACCGAACGGATAACATAGCTAACTTTCATGTCCCTTAATTCTGTTTCAATTCCCAAGAAACATGATCCTGAACTCATGTCATAATAATAGTTGCTGTTGAAGTATCCTCTTCAAATATCTGAAGAATCATGGCCTACTACAGCTCTGCCTATTCTGGTTCTGATTATGGTGAGTACAATTTCAACTCTTATGCTCTCAATTATGATTATGCTCAAACTCCATCCTATATGGCTTATACTGGTTATGACTACAATCAACCATATTATGGATATGATTCTAGTCTATATTATGCTTCTAATTACCCTGCTGAAAATTACCAAACCATATCTTACTCTGCCACAACGTATAGTGACCCAAAATCTGTTTTGTATGATCCCAATCACGGTATGAGTCAGCTTGTGATCTCTTATTCTAAAGTGGAATTCAATGTGCCTGAGTTTGATGACTATGATCCAACACCTTATGGTGGTGGATATGACATAGATCAGACCTATGGCAAAGCCCTACCACCTTCAGATAAAATTTGCTATCCTCGTTCTGGGTCAAGTCCAATTACTGAGCCACCCTTTTCCGGGTCCATAGTTCCATTGCCTAATATCGAAGAGGGAATTGAAGAGAAAGCAATCACACCCCAGAATGGGGCTATAGTCCAAACAAAAACTGAAGAGAAGCCTCAGTCCCAAGATAGTGGCAAAGATCAGCCTAAAGAAGTAGAAGACAACTTTGACACTGAGAGTGAGGAAAGTCACCAAGAAGATGATAACTATTCTGAGTCTGGTATTGGAAGTGGGTTTATTGAGGGCTACAATGAGCATGAGAAGCAATTGGTTCCTGTTGTTCCTCAATATCCTAGTGGATATGGGTTGGAGGCTATGGACATTTGTGAAAGCTTGTTTGGGTATTGGCCTTGTTTGGAACGTATGAAGAAGAAGAGGGAATGCTGTTGTGAGGAAGTGAGTTATAGAGGGAACAATTGTCAGGAGAACATGTGGCAAGGTACTGCAGATTATCTATTTGGCAGTCCAAATCCTTATGGTGGGAGTGGCTATGGAGGAGATGTTGTTTATGGCTATCAAATGCATTATCCAATGCAAGCACAACACAGACAGATTGATCATACTGATGGATCGTGGTGACAAACCAAAACCATTTGTTCTAAAGATGTAATTGAGAAGTTGAAGGTGTACAGCTTCTATATGTTTTAATAAATGTTAACATTTTGAATTTGAAGATGTGAAATGAAAAAAATTTCTTCCTTGGTTTTCTGCCAGCCTCATGCGCTATAGCTAAGCTCTAGTTCATTTACTTGTTGCTTAGTGCTGTGATGGTTAAGATTTATGCCCCAAGACTTTGCTAAAAAAAATAAAAAATTGATTAGCTTTGCTTCCTAATCATATTTCATAATGGAAATAGCTAAAATTCACCATATTTTATATTTGGAGCTCAATATGAAATCCTATTTTCTTGCAAGACCCGTTCGGATAAGGGAAAACTCCAGAGATTGCTTCGAAGTAAGATCCTTTTGCGTTGACCCTTTCCTGAACCAGAACCGGGGGGGAGGGGTTGAGAGGATTGGAAATGGAGATGGTGCTTGCAAAGTAGCACATCTGCTAAGGAGTGATTTAATCCTTCCGCTGATGTAGTGGACGCTATTATTAGGGACCTTTTGAGCTCTGCCACCCATATTGCATGAATCTCATTTTAGATTTTTCTAAGTGAAATTGATTGAAGCTTAACCCCCAACATGTTAATCAATTGAATCAAATCTTTTGTCCATTGTTTTCTTAGTTTTCTTTATTACAGAAATCGTATAATATTTGACCCATTAGAATTAGCTTAATGGTAGGAGACTTAAATAATATGTAAGAGGTCATAGATTCTAATTTCATTATGCCTATTGAATACTAAAAAATAGTGTATGATATCACAACGTGACAATACCAAAATAACTTACAATTTAAATCTTTTTCATTAGATATGTATGCTCACATATTTAATGTTTTATATATGATTTATTTATTTATTTGTTTTTTGGATTATTATTTTTTGCAATTAACATGTAATATAGTACGAAATAGAGTCGAAGAATTTGTAACTTATTTCTTTATCTCACTGATCCAAACACACTATCCAATAGTTTCTAATTGTTTTTTAAACTTTTAATTTCAAATATGGACAATGTAAAGAATGTGATATTTCTATTTATTAGCTGAAAAATTTCTCTTTAGGAATTGATAGGTTGGACTAGTGATAGAAAACTTCAAATATGGGAATAAAGACAGCAACTAACATAATATTTTTGCAGACAACTGCTCAGAGTTTCTATTTTCAAAATTGAAGAGAGTCATTAAAAATCTTTCAAACTAAACTAATTGACTACACTAGTAATGAAGCTCCGCGGGCAAAGTTTTCGCACCCAACAACATATTCTCTGAGCTAATTTTCCTCACATAATAATTTGATCAACGGAATTTGCGACTCAAATCTTTTTAATAAATGCGTGTGCGCACATTACCGCACTCATGTTTTATGTATCATTTGTGTGTGTGTAATGAATCCCCCACTTGTATTCTTTGCTTAAAGTCTTCTCACCTAGTAAATTAATAAAAGGCAAAAAAAAAAAAGAGGATAAAAAATAATAGTTGTCTAGAACATTCGGCAGAACATGACTTTGACGATACTTGATAGTTGATACTATAATAAAAAGATGAAGAAGAAAACAGAACAAATATGAGTAAAAGAATGGAAAAAAAGTATCCATGGCCCCCTCGGCAAGCGCAGATTAAGGCCAAAGCGCCAAAGACCATATTCAAATCCATCTTATGTTTTGGACTTACGTACAAAGATGTCATTACCCAAATAAAGCATCAGAAATCGTAAAGGCAAAGTTGTTTTCAACTAGAATCATTATTTGTTCTGTATTATACAGTATAATAAGATATCTTGTTGAAATTATAAAATTCTACAATAATTCAAATAATACTTTTTAAATTTAATTAAAATACACTGACAATGACAATATAAATGTAATTTTTTGTATTAATTTATATTCAATCACAAATTTTTATTGGTTTAATTATTTTTAATAATAATTACATTAAAAATTATTCTTAAAATAATTTCTTATTGATTGAAAATACAATTATATAAGAACTAACAAGAATTAGCATTTTGTTAATATGAGTGAAAATAAAGTCCGGTCTTTAGTAAGATACCTAAATTGAGACTTGTAAAACTTGTAAATAAAAAATAAAAGTGGTTGAAATAAAAGATTTTATTAAAAATGTTAAATCATTTTTTATATAATTATCAATAAAATTAGTGCATATTTCTCACCTATAACATCATGAAAAAAATTATATATAAAAATTAAACTTTTTACTTATTTCTCTGTTATACAACAATAATTTTATCTCATATTTTGTTTTTTCTTGTCATCTCTCATGTTTGAATGAATATAATTTCTCTAATTTTTTTATATCCACTACCTACTAATTATTTCCAATAAAATGGAACGATATCTTTATTCCATTTCCAACTTTGGATCTCCCGTTTTAATATGCTTCCTCGTCACATTTCCTTGGTCATAGATTGTAACGCAAGGGTAGTTTGTTCATTTCACACATCATACAATCCATGTAATGCCAACCAGGAACCTAGAAATTCTACCAATTGTCCTCTCTGTCTCCCACTTCCAATCATAGTGTTTCAAAAAAACTATGTCTGTGCTACCTTAAAAAACCATGTTAAAACCTCAAACACCAAACTCACTCATTCAAAAGCTACTTCATTATCTTCCTTTCCTCCTTCACTACTACTACTCATTCTCAAGTCTCTCAACATGTCTATGCGACACAGATCTTTACAAGCCATCTTTCTTGCTTTTGTTGTTGTTCTTCCTTTCTCAGTGGCAGCTTCATATTCTTCTATTCATGAACTTCTCCGAAGCCATGGCCTACCAGCAGGGCTGTTCCCAGAGAGTGTAAAGTCATACAATTTGGACCAAAGGGGTCGTTTGGAGGTGAACTTGGATGGTCCTTGCATGACCAAGTATGAAACAAGAGTGTTGTTTGAAACTGTGGTTCGTGCAAACCTTAGTTTTGGTCAGCTCAAGGGGTTGAAGGGTCTGTCTCAAGAAGAGCTTTTCCTATGGTTACCAGTGAAGGATATAATTGTGAATGATCCATCTTCAGGTCTTATTCTCATTGACATTGGTCTTGCACATAAACAGCTCTCTTTGTCTCTCTTTGAAGATCCCCCAGTTTGTAGATCCCAAGGTACTGTTTCTCTCACTTTGTCTAGCTGTTAGTATTTATTGATGACTTGTCCTCACTCCTCAATTCCATTGAAGTTTGAACCTTTTGAATTATGGGGTTTGAATGGGAATCATAGTGGAAAAGCATATGCATGTCATTTTCTTCTTAGCATGATTACTTGCCAGGCTGTCAAATGATGATTGGATGTATTTCAATTCTCATTAATTTTGTCTTCTAGATTTCTTTCTAGATGTGGAGTTTTGATTTCAAAAAGTGAATGTAGGTCTTTCACTAAATATTGCTGGAAGGAAAAGCATTGGATTTCAAGACCAGAGATGAAAGATTGCTTGTTTATCTGAAAAAAGACGGTTTCTTCTCTTTCCAATTTTGTTTTGTTTTGCCCTTTTCTTTTTTTACTTTAAAAATAATTATATGGTGTAATGTGCATAGATCCCATGAGAGTTGTGATTAAATTAGATATCAGTTGAGGAAAAAAATAAAAGAAACTGGTAGCAGTGTTTATTGTATAAAATCTTTGTGCAATTTTGTTTGCCGCTTTTTTTCAAATGTTCAAGGCAAGTTATGATAATATCATGTCATGTCATATCATTTCATTTCTTCTTTTCCTTTTACTTTTTACTTTACTAAAGGAAAAATTATTCTTTGAAAGAAAAAGCCTACTTGATCCTGTATTGAAGATATTCAGAGAATCTGCTAACATTAACGGTTATTTAGATGTTTGTTGAAACCAAATTTGCCTCTAAGTTTTGAGTAGGAAAAGCCTTAATTGATTCGAGTTAAAATTGAAGACTAAGACAATCCTCAAATGACCATTACATAAGGATCATATAAATTAAATTGAGACTGTTAAACAAAAAAATGAGATTCTAATTTGCTTAATTTATTTAACAACGGTGCATTTCTTTCTTTTGTATCTTTTTTAATTATATTATAAGGACTGAGAAAGAAAATAAGATACCCATTTGTTTAGTAGTATTAGATATTCAACATAATGTTCCTTTCTCCTCAAATGGACAGCATTGATTATGTTATGATGTTGCCTTTTATTTTATGGTTATAGGGTCGCAGCCTTGGAGGTTTGTTGTCTCTCTATATATATCCCATTTTCCAGCTGTTGGTTGTCTAATAAACTTACAAGCATTCTAACAAGGAGAACCTTCATTTCTTTACCCATTTAGCCTTTGTAACCTTTGTTTAATATTCAAACGGATCGAAAGTAAAAATAAAACATAATGGAAGCTATTGCAAAAAGAAAATATAATCTGTTATGTGACTAGTTTTCATTTTCATTGTGAAAATATTATGAGTTGACCAACATATTATCCTAACTTATTGCATAAGCAATCCTCTCAAATCCTAATAATACTATTAATCATAACACGAAAATAAAATAACCAAGTTTATTTCAACTTGCTCTATATGTCATTGATAATATCTTGCAACAAACTCTTGCTTTGATCAATTTCAAGTCTTTCACCGTTCTTATCCTGAAAATGAATATTATATTATCACATTGTTAAGTTTTCATGGAGTAGCACAAATGCATATTAAAGTACAAACATAAATCGAAGTTCATCTCTTTCGGGTTTAATAACATACAAGATATGTCAATGAAATGAAGTAAATCTTACTGGTTTAATAACATGCAAGATATTATGATGAAATGAAGTAAAAAAACAAATTTGAGTCTTATCTTTCTTAGTATCACCTGTATGCAGCTTGTAATCAGAAATGCACCTTTCAAGGTTGTAAAATTGGTGTCAACAAGCTCAATGCCAAAATTATTGAGGGCCTCCATCAATTTGTTGAATCTTCCCCTCTTCTTCTCAATGATGATCTTGACCCAGAGTTTATTCTCATCTATCCGTGCCACTCCGACCTCAGCCTACAGAAAGTAACAGTGGTGACATTAAATTAAGAGTTGTATAGGGCTATTCATTCTTTTTTCAAACAGAGGATCTTAATTATAGATTACCTGTATCCCCCAATGTTTCATATCCTCCACAGCATCAATTTCATCTATTTTTGCCTCTGCTGTTTTATCTGAAGTTGCTTCCAATTGGTGAAGCTCTTGGCTGAGATGCTGGACTTCGTGTTGCAGCTTCTCAATGTAGGTGATAGCATCTACAATAATTGTTCCTCTATTCATCTAAAACAAAATTAAAGTTTATAATCAGTTTGCAATCCAACAGTTAATGCAACAATTTGTAAATTAAACCATGAAACTGAATATTGAATAAACTATAAGATAAAGAAGGATCAAGTAAGAAAGTACATTTGTGATGATAGGGTTTATAGACCGCAGCATCAAAAGCCTTGTACTGAGTTTCTCCCTCCTCCTCCTTTCAATCTCAAGGTTCTTTGATTTGTACACTCTTGTGTCATCATCGTAGTTCCTCTTCCTACTCATCCTTTGCCTGCTACTAACATTTTCAGTAGCAAGAGCAAACTCTTCCATAGTAAAACATAAATGATCCTCATCTTGATACTCCATTTGTGGGAAAAATAGGCCTTGAGGAAATGTGTTCCAAAGGCTTTGTAAATTGAGAATTGGTTGGTGGCTATATAAGTGCTTCTCATAGAGGCATCATGTCAGAGAGAGAAAGTACATTGATGCCTGTGTTGAGGGCCTTTTCTGTGGTCCCTAGTTAATTCAGGTATGTTTCTTGTGACAAGTGAGAAATATATTCGTGTTTGGCCATTTAAATATGTCTTCTGCTTGTTGGAATCTTCGTAACAGAATGTGATTATGAATTATGGTTATTTTATAATAAAATGCAGTTAGAAATCACATTGAAGTTGTTTTTAACTTCTTTTTTTGGTTATAGTCTGATAGAAGGTTTTACAAAAAAAGTTACCACAAAACCATAAAAGTTTATCTACAAATGTGATCGATAAAATTATCGTGATCAAAGACATGTAATTACTTATTTGTGTTCACGATAGAGGCAAAATGCTGTAACTGTACATGACCAAAAAAACACGATTTCACTTGGCCTTTGGCAAAGTGCAAATAAACTTTGGTGTGCCTTTCGGGGTGCTTCGTTAGGCCTTTGTCAGTTGGGCTTGTTGACTGAAACTGCAAGAGCACCACACTTGAGTGTGGTTGTTAGAGAGACATGTGTAATTATTTATGTCCTTTCTGCCTCAACTAGAATAGTTTTTAAAATTAGTTTTTATTTGAACTTTATTTATTTTTAACACCTAAAAACTATTAAAAAAATTATATAGTTTTAGGTCTTGATGTAAAGGGTACTGTTTTTATTAAATAAAATTAAAGCAATAATGCTGAATTATATACCTTTATATTTAGTTCAGCTTGGTTGTCAACATGGATTATAAATTATAATGCTGAATTCATCAACAAGTTATTTATATTTAACCAGTGTTTTGTAATTTTTTTTACTGATAAGTATCTTTATTTAAAAATAATTCTGGTTTAGGTACTGCGAGATATTAATTAAAAGTTCATATTAAAATAACCACTGATTATAAGCTAATATTTTTCAAGGGTTTTCCAAACAATATTTAAAAAAAAAAATTGGAAACCACTATGATAAAGCTTTTGGATCATCCTTTTATTAATTGAACCAATAATTAATAGCTCAACCGATTTTATTCGGACCATTTAATAAGAAATAATCATACTGACAATAAAATCAATTCATGGTTAGACAGTGTAAAACGACAGGTCTTACTAAGCTTTTTTTTTTATAATATTTTTGAAACTTAAATATATCTTCTTTTTTTAAAATACACAATAAAAAGAACAAAATTAATTTAAGTTATCAACATCTCATTCAAAACAATTCATTAAAAAATAAATGTTATTTCTAAGCCTAAAATCAATATATCTTATTTTATAATCAAAATATTAAAAAGTAATTAATAACCAACCAGAGTTAATTTTAGTAAGAGTTAAGTTTGTATAAAATAATGAACAGCGGTTGAAAAATTTGTAAACACAAACACTCATGTTTATTATTCAATCGTGTTTCAAATAAGATTATTTATTGTAATGGATATTTGTGGTAAAAAAAACTTTCAAATATTATAACTAAACATTTTTATATTACAAATTGTAAATGTACTCATTTTCCTTCATTGTAATGTATTTAATTTGATTAATCTAATTTGACATTCATATGGTGAATAAATGTTGGTTTAATGTGAATGTGAATTTCTTTCTTATATACCCTTTTTTAATTGTATTCAAGGATTGAGAAAGAAATAAGATATCAACTTGTCAGATTCAGATGTTCAATGTTAAGTTCCTCTCTCCTCTTCATCAGCATTGGAAATCTATCGCTTTCAAGTATAGTTGATCGATAATTGAGTTTGAGTTGTCTTTTTTTATTTATTTTGGACAACCATGTTAAACTCATAATATGGAACAGTGTTGTTGAAGTAAATGCTGTCTTAAAAGGACAGCACTAATTCTGTTCTGCTGCCGCATTTTATTCTAAGGTTTTAGTGGTCGCAGGTTATTGTCTCTTTTCGCATCACTTTTGGTTGTGTCAACCGTACAAGCATATTAATAAGGAGAACCGTCATTTCTATAGCTATTAAGCCTTTATAACCTTTACTTAATCTTCAAACAAATTTGTGGTATAATAAAACAAGGAAGTTATTGCAAAAAGAAATATAACATTTCTCTTATTCAATTAAAATGCCAAGTAATAATATGAGTGTCCATTTCTGGTTGATGTTAACATGTGTCTTTTTTTTTTAGGGGATGGAGGGATGCAAGAAAAATGAAATGGTTTCATAATCTATTTTTGGAAAAAAAAATAATCCAGCTAGTATGTAATAGTAGCAACAAATAAAATTATCTGACATATAATGATTTTTTTGTCCGTACAAAAGTAATCCTCTCAATTGCTAGTAGTACTGTGTAATCATGATCCTACAATTAAATAACTAATAAGTCAAACTGTTGAATCAAAATGTTCATCTTCAAGTCTATTCTTATGGATTTGATAACATACGGATAATGCTACTCTCCATATGATGAAATCATAATCATTACTATTGAAAATCAAGTTTTTGTAATCATGCTCCTTTGGAGGTTGTGAGATTGGTGTCAATTAGCTCAATGCCAAAATTATTGAGGGCATGCATCAGTTACTGCAAAAACTAACAGCAAGGCAACATTAGTAATTAACAGTTGTAGAGGCTATTCATTTTATTTTTATTTTTCAATCAAAGAGAGAATCTCACATAAGAGACGACCTGTATCCCCCAATTCTTTATATCTTCCGCAGCATCAATTTCAACTAATTGTGTCTCTGCCGTTTCCTCTGAAGTTGCTTCCATTTGGTGAAGCTCTTGGCTGAGACTGTGGACTTTGTCTTGTAGCTTCTCAATGTAGGTGATAACATCTTCAACAATTGTTGCTTTATTCATCTAAAACCAAAATTAGAGTTTATAATCAGTTTACATTCCAACAATTAATGTAACAATTTGTAAACTAAACCATGAAAATGAATATTGAATATTGAATCAACTGAGATAAAGAGTATCAAGTAAGAAAGTGAGGGCTTAGATAGTTGCATTTGTGATTATAGGCACTATAGACCGCAGCATCAAAAGCCTGCTGTGAGCTTCTCCCTCCTCCTCCTTTCAGTCTCAAGGTTCTTTGATTTGTACTCTCTTGTGTCATCATCATAGTTCCTCTTCCTACTCATCATTTGCCTGCTAAAACCATTTTCAGTAGCAAGAGAAAACTCATCCATAGTTGCACAAAGCCAATCTTCATCTTCATACTCCATTTGTGGGAAGGGAGAAAAAACAGGTTTTGAAGAAATGTGTTTCAAGGCTCTGTAAATTGAGAATTTTCTGTTGGAGGCTATCTAAGTGCTTCTCCTTGAGGGATCATGTCACAGAGAGAGAGAGAGAGAGAAAGTACATTGATGCTTGTTTTGAGGGTGTTTTGGTGTGGTCCCAAGTTAGTTCAGGTACGTTTCTTATGACGTATAGAAATATCTTTACGTTTGATCGTTTAGATGTGTCTTCTGCTTCTGCTTCTGCCCGTTGGAATCATCCTAACTGATTTTTTTTTTTTTTTTGGGTTACATTCTTCAACTCTTGGTAACAGTATCTCATTAGGATTGAATGTTACTTTCTCTATAAATAATTTTAGAAAAATAAAGAAGAAAAAAAATAAAATGAATTTCTCATAAGTTAAAATAAGTCTTCTATTAGTTAATTTGTAGATGTTATCTCATCTTTTAGATAAGTTATATTAGTGAACTTCTAAAAATTAATTGATGGAAAACTTATTTTTACTTATGAAAAAATTTATCTCATTTTTTTCATATTTTCTTTTTTTAGAAGTATTTCTTAAAAAACTTAATCAAACAAATCCTGAATTATGGTTATTTTATTACAAAAATGTAGTTAGAAGCTACATTGAAGTTGTTCAGAACTTCTTTCTTTGATAATAGTCTAGGGTTTTCCAAAAATAAAAGTTTATCTAGAAATGAGATTGATAAAATTGTCCTGATCAAAGACATGTAACTACTTATTAATTTGTAATCTCGATGGAGGCAAATTAATGCAGCAAGTGAAAATACATAAATACTATATTTTTCACGTAGGCTTTGGCAAAATGCAAATAAATAAACCTTGGAATGCATTTTGGTGTGACTCGTGAGGGTTGGCAGTTGGGCTTGTTGACTGAAACTGCAGTAGCACATTTGCGTGTGGTTGTTAGAGCGAAGGCATCCTTAATTATTTATGGGCATGGCTATTGGCTATTCTTCATCAACTTATTTATTTTAACCACTGTTCTGTTTTGTAATTTGATTTTTTTAATTTCCCTGATTGGTATTCTCGTTTAAAAGTAAATTTGCTTGATACACCGTCAGACACTAATTAAAAGCCTCACCAAAAAAACTTTTAATCCTCAAACAAAAAAAGGACACTAATTAAAAGTACATATTAAAATATCCACTTATTATACGTTCATATTTTATTTTTCAAGGTTGGTCACTAAATTTCTTGAAAAACTAAATTAAAAGTTTTTCCTAGTTTAATTATATAATTATTCTTTATTTTGATTTTCATAAAATGTTGATGTGAGTATGGAAATTCTTAATTGGTTGTTGAAAATAATTTTGATAGTCAAGTCCTATATTCTTTTTAGGTTAAAGCACCTTTGTCTTAACTAACAACTTCATGATAATTAGATCTCTACTCAATAAAAGTCAACAATTTTTTTTTTATAAAGAATTGAAATTTTATACATGAATTGGGATGGCAAAATAAACTAATTCAATTCAATTTAATTCGCTCTCAACTTACCAAAAATTGGTTGGGTTGCATTGGGATCCTTTTTAGAATGAGTTAAAAATTTTAACTCAACTTGACCCTTGATGTATTGCATGTGGGGATGAATTAGGCTGATTAGCTAAAATTCAAAAAAAATGAAAATTATAAAAATTATAAAAATAGGTAATTCATATGTTGACCATTGAAAAAATAAAAAAGAGATAAATTATCCAAAATAAACATAATGCCACACACAATAATGCTATTTTACTAAATTGACTTACATAATCATTCTTATTTTTTCTTTTTCTTTTCTTTTCATTTTTTAAGTAAAAAAATGAAAAGAAGAAGAAGAAGAATGATTAGCATAAAATAAAAGAACAATATGTATATAACATTTATTACCGTGAAACCTAACTCAAACATTATTGCATAATTGTTGATACTGTCTTGAAACTAAATCCCTTTAATTGTTGAAGACAAGAATGAAAGTTCAAACACACGAAGTAAGATACGTATTGCTTATTGAATAATAGTTTATAGTGTCCTATATAAAAATTTAATGACATTTTTATTAAATATTAGATAAAAAAAATATTGCTAAAAATCACATTTATAGTAATATAGGTAGAACATATGTATAGAACACAATACACTATAATAGAATAGACCTCCATGCATTTTAATTTTACCTTAGCTCCTTCTAAATCCTCCGAAAGACGAAGAATTTTAGCCACCGAATGTATAATTTGTGGAACGTTGTCCATGATGGCAACGATTTCCTTATTTATAGAATGATCCATGAGGAAGAATGTATGGACAAGGACCACATGCACTCCTGTGCTCACAATGCCATTGTTCAAGTATTCCTCTAAACTTGGCAAATGACCAGAATTCAACCAATGTGCCTCTTCGAAGAAAGCATTCAATTATCACACCCACTGTTTCAAAATAATTGACATGCATGCTGCATCATGAAATACACAAAAATAATTGTCATGATAAAATAAATTGACTCTTTACCGATCTTTTCAAAGAATCTATAGGGTTCAAGCCATACTTTTTGTAGATCTTTTCGGCAAAATCATTGGTAATTTCGTAAAGAACTCTTAAACCCATTTTCATGAAGTCTGGAAGTAGCTCTGTACCAGCCAATTCCCATCTGAATGAATCGAGAGAAATCAATTCGTTGTAAGCACCAGATAACTGTTAGGAATCTAAAAGCTATCCACTAGAAGACTACCATTAAAGAAACCAAGATATTTAAATAAAATTGATACACTGGTATATTTCTTCATTAGTGATTATCTTTAAAGAGGATTTTTTTTAACAAAGTTATTAATGCGGAATATAATATGTCTTTGTTAATAACTACTTTTTGTCAGAAAAATTGATTAATCTTAATAAGATTATCTTCTTCTAACTATATTCTTTCATCCACAAAATTTAAACACAAAATCTTATTTAAAGGAAACAAGTTTAATATCATTTAAACTAACAAGTTATTGCTTGAATAGAATTATATAACCCTAATAAGTGTTGGTCAATGGATAATAATTATCCATTGACAGACATCCTTTTATATTAAGAAAAACAAAATAAAAAATAATATAAATATATAAGAGAATGTAATAAAATTCTTAAATAATTTTGATTTCAAGGCATGTTTGGGCCTCCTAAATCCATCCTATCAATCTCATCTATCAATGGTGCACGCACGATTAGGGAAAGGAGAGAGAACTTCCTCTGTATAATTAAGGATGTCCATCGTCACAAAAATTGAGTTGGAACGAGTTTTTTTTTTTTTTTTTGAATGGAAAGGAATAAGTTTATTTTAAATGTTGGTTGATTCAATTTTTTGATGGCGCTCAAGTAGATTTGTACATTATATGTGACAACGATGCCAAAAGCTTGATCCTCTACCAAGTTATGCATTAAAAAATAAATTAAAAAAAAAAAACACTTTATTCTTGATGATTGCAACATAAATCCAGCCTTAGTTTGATGTTTGTTGAAACAACAAAATACAGTAGAAGAAAATCGAAGCTTCCTGACCTGGTCGTTCATTATATCTAAAAGCTACAGTACCAACCTCCAAAAATTTGAAAGGCTTTCACTCCATCCAAAATGCTTCATCTATATATCAAACATGTTGGTCCGAGCAAACGACCGGTCTTTCTTGGTTTCTTAATATCTCAAATGGTAAAGGAAAAATTATTAGGTAATCCAACTTGCAGTTTACCTTTTGTTATTATTAGTACTAAAGCGAATTCCAAGCTTGTTGCATTGATAAATGGCTAAGTTGATGTACGAACCCTGGTTTTTGTAATAATACAAACCATTTAACACAAAACTTTGTTGTTAACACTTCGGGCTTATCATTTTATTTGTAGCCATGAGACACGTTGTGCGTGTGCATAATCAGCATGATGCTGTCAGATTACCTATCAGTTGACTACCACCAACATGGTCTTGGTTACCCCCATTTGTCTTTTTTCAATTATATAATACATGGGTTGCTGACAGGTTGAAGTATCCAATCTTTTTTGTGTGGTTCAGATCAACAAAGGCACTTCAAATTCTAGCAAAACGTGTTTTTGGTTATTTAATCAATATTGAATATCACTAAAGGGGTTCTTCTTTTTACTATTATTGACAAAGATTGTTATTTATATAGAGGATCTTGCTAAACTAGTTAAAAAAATTTAAATAGAAAGATTTTATTAGAATTTACATTATGAATGTATTAGAAATCATAATAAAAATACATTAATGATATATTTTAATAAAAACTTCTTACTTTAAATTTCTTAATTAGTGTTGGTGAGACTGAAATCCCAGAAGGAGTATTATAGATTTTTATATTTTTCTTTCTTCACAAAGCAAAACAAATGGCAGTTTCTCTTATATAAAAATTAATCATACGTGACATCTGTTACATAGAATATGATATCTGTACAGTATTTGCATAACTTTACTCCTTTAATACTTGAAGACTACACAGGGATATACACAAAATTTAGTGTCAAATCTGAAACTAAAAATCATGAACAGAGTTTTGGCAAGTACATAGCATTGCTCATAATATGAGTCCCTGACTTCTTCATACTGGCCATTTGGGTCCCACTCTGCATTCCTTCCAAATCCCCTCTAAGTTCTTCAGCATCATAGCTTCTCTTTCCAACCTCTTTCACTTCCATGTTCTTGAAGCTTTTACGAAACATGGACTCAAAAAAGTTTTTCAAATGATCATTTTCCTGGAGCAAGGTCCTCATTCGGCTTTGTCTAGTAACATAAGCTCTTGGTTTTGCCTCTGAAGGAAACACCAAGTTTCGAGTAAGATGCCTCAAAAGTTCAGCTGACAGCTTCTCGTGGTTCAGTGTACAACAGATACTTATCTTCTCTTTTTCACTTAATCCTGCATGGACCTATGAATCTATATCAATGACTGAAAGAGACTTCATAAGTAACCACATTGCTAAAATAAAATAAAATAGTAGAAGCAATAATGAATTAGAAGCTTCAAGCTTTCTAAAGTGAAAAATTGCATACAACACAAGGATTGCTATCTTGCAAACTAGTAGAATCATAGAACAATGCAAATTGGTAGCTTACCTTTAGATACATGTCCATGGCTAGGTACAATTGATCATGAGATTCCCTGGCTACATCTGGGAGCACTGTAATCAATGCTTCAAACTCAAAAGGTTTGAGATGGGGATCTGGAGCAACTTCCACAAGGAACAAATCCATCATTTTCGCCACTCTCATAAGTCGATTCGAGGTTAACTCAAAACTGCCTCCAGAGAAAAAAATGTGTACGAGCCTTAGAACAAAATCAACATCATATGCTTGACCCTTCCCATGTGGAGATGGAAGAAGTAGATAATCAATTGTTGTTTGATCCAGCAGAGGACCTATAAGACTTTCTATCTTGCTTATGAAACTTCTGCTCATTTTTAAACTAACAGCGGTTCGATTAAGATTGAATAAATCCTTGCAAGAAATTGATCTCAAATCTAGCAGCAAAAGAAGATCGATTACAACCTCAGTAGACTCAATCTTCTCAGCTTGTGCAGCACCAAGACAACTTGAGTTGTGGTAGTAGAACAGAAACCTAGAGACCACACCATGATCAAGATCATAAGATACCATTTTCCTTATGACCTTATCCAACAAATCAATTTTTAAGAACAGAAGATGTTCAAACCACCATGTAGCCCCAGAGGAGTTATTTCTCCAGCTGTTATTGCTGCCAGTATCACAAGAAAATTGAAAGCTTGACCTGTTGGAGGAACATGTATTTGGACTTGTAATGCCTGGTGAAGCCAGCCTCTCTATCAAGTGATCCACAATTCTGTCCAGAATTGCCAAATAATCTTTGAAAGAAAACAAGCCTTGACACTGTTTCAATGCTTCAAGGAGCTCAGACCAAGTCCAGAAACGAACCCCTTCAAGAAACTTTTCAATGTGGGGTTTCAAGTTGGGTGTTCCAGGACCATCATCATCACATTCCATCTCCAGGAAATGAACAGCAGAACATAGAATGGCCACGTTGGATGGAGTCATCTCCATACTTCTATCGTAGCAAAGTGGTACTATGAGCTCAAAAGCATGTGCAGCCCCAGGAAAGTCACAAAATGTAACTTTCACTCCCACATTTATGTCAAAAGATTACCAGAAAAGTTGCTAAATTTATGGGAGAAAGGTGAAAGAATATTCTGCACAGTATTAAGGAAGGTTAGAATTAGATGGCATGAAGAAGTATTGAAAAAAATTTGACTTCTTTACCAAGGAAAGTAAAACAGTGCAATGTATGAAAGACACAAATAATGCATCCAATTTTCACCAAAATATATTTTTTATTTTTTTTAGAAATAACATGTATCTTCTATTGAAGACAATCATGCTTGAATTAAATAAAAATATTATGAACGATAAAAATATTATGAACGATAAAAATCTATCTCTTTTAAGTATTTATCATAATTATATATCTAGGGTTAGAATTCGAGATTATTGATTAAAGAGAATAACATGCATCATGGAATTAAATAGCAAATATAGCCACAGGAGAATAAATGTGATGATGATACAAGAAAGCCTCAAGCAGAAGGCACTTGAGATGATAAATCATGGGGGTCATGTTTGTAAGAAGGGAAAGACGTACATAGGCCATGCACTTCGTGCAATCCATAATGACATGAAGGGTACTGCAAGCAGGTCCACATGCCTGCCATGCTTTTAAGGTGTAATTATATTAAATGATGTTAAGTGTCTACTTCTCATGCTGTTGGGAGTAAAGAACATGCGCATGCTAGCTAATCACTATCCGTTTCACTCAATAAACTACAACTCTACAAGTTACTTAAAATAAAATAAAGAGTTTCACCTTGGTTACTATAAAAGTTCCTTCGCCATTGATATTAACTTCAAGGTCACAGTCACAGCAAGCTCCCATTGTTCCAACATTAATAAGTATGCATGTCAAAAAAGCATTTGAGAATTAGGAAGTTTGTGGGGCATGTCTGTAAATGACGAAAAACCAATTAATTAGAAAAGGGAAGTTCGTGGGAACATAAATTTGTAAAGGAAAGCATCGTCGGTTACAAGAAAAAGAAAAACATGATGTGAACATGTTTTAGCTTAGTCAACAAATCAAGGAGCATGAGATGCTTACTTATTGAAAGACACAGAAGGGAACAGGTATTGAATAGTAAAAAATTACAAGTTATTTAAATAAACTATAAATTAAGTAAAATAACTTGTCAAACACATTCTTAATCTATAAAATCAACAAATTAAAGTCTTTTTATCCAATTTTTAGCTTCTTAACTTTTTTTACATCAATTTATTTTACACTATCCTTTGCATCGTTTAAAAGCATTAATTTTATAGTTATCTCTATTTTTCTCCTTGCTAAATAGTCTGACACTATATCAAGTGTAAAAGACTATACAACATGATGTCAACTAAATACTTCCGCACACTACTGCAAATACAGGATTTTAAGACGGTTAAAATAGGCTTTTTAAGACGGTTCTTAAACCGTCCTCGTATCACGCGACTTAGAAAGTCGGACTTACTAAGACGGTTCTAAGACCGTCTTAGAAGGTGGTTATATAAAAAAATAAAAGGGTTTCTAAGACGGTTATTCTGGGTGACCGTCTTAGAATGTGCACAAAC
>PYAF01005075.1:517622-531090 GCA_007407185.1 Glycine tomentella | reverse complement strand
AACCGGCTTTAAATGTCCAGAAACAAAGACGGTTCTCACTTTAGCCCGTCTTTGTTTTATAGTATCTAAGACGGTTATTCAATAACCGTCTTCGTAAATAACAATTTATTTACGAAATTGCCACCGCCTCACCAACTAAGACGGTTATGCTCCAACCGTCTTGGATAGCGCGTCTTTAAATGCCTTATTTGTAGTGGTGGCAGTGTTTTTTTTATTCATAAAATTAAACGATCTGCTTTAGTAGGGCATCACTTTCCATTAGTTTTTTTGGCCACCGAATAAAAAAAATGGAGACATGTTGGGAGACCCAACGCAAGAAATACAGAACACAATTCTGATCATGCGCATTGATCATGGTAATTAAAGTAATCCATAATTCAAAGTGACCAATGTATCTTTGCTTGACTGAATCCCTTTTTCCGTTACTCATGGCACAATTTTTTGGGGTGGTAGCTTGCTTGACCAACCAATTCAGTGGACAATGGATCCCACTATTTTAGGGATGGGAAAATCAACACAATTTTGCATTTAGGTGAAATATCTAATGCCGAAGGCCCTGATCGGTGACAAATTTATTGACTTGGTTCACTGTTTTGGAAAAAGAAAACTATAACTTAATTAACAGTCAATTTTATAGGTATAATTAATAATATTTTAAGAAATTGAATTTCATTATAAATAATAACCAAGCGTGTGCCTTAAAATACCTGATTCCATTTTCTTTTCCGTCACGCTATTGCAATCACACCTGCCACTAGAGTATCATCATTGTCACCATCATATTGAGGCAGCCATTAATAGTACTACCAGGACGTGAACACCAACTCACACCATGTTATGGATGATCTTGCCATTAAAGAATTTATTTATTCTCAATCAACTCATGCATGATTTGACATAAAATAATAAATACAAGGATTTAATATTTTTTTCAACTGAAAATTCTTTATAAAGAGAACAAATAAAAATTTATAAATTACTCAAAAAATGTAGTAACTTAGACTCTTTAAGTATATGATAAAAGTTAAAATTTTGACTATATGGATAGAATAGTATTCCTGAGTATAGAGGAATTATCCTTTAACTAGTATTTTACTTCTTCTATAGATTAGTCTCATAATTTTATGTCATCAAAATACATTCCATTAAAAATAAAGTGAAAAGAGTTGATGAGTTTTGTCGTCCTTACATTCAATTCATAAAATAATGAGTAGAACTTTATCCGTATTTTGAAATATGAATAGGAAAGACCAATGCTTTCATTTTATGACATGTTAGTAGGTTTTTTGGTGAATGAAAGGGGCAACAATCCCCTAAAAGAAACCCCTAAAACTTCCGCTGAAAGGTGATGACAAATCCGAAACGGCATTCAAAATGAAAGAAGGAACATAATCAAAAACTCTCAACTGATCATCAAGAGAATAAGCAAAATTTGCTAATCGATCTATTCGCAACCTAATTCGCTTCTCGAATAGCATGCGTCCAAATGAAATAGAAAAATGATATTAAATAGAAAATAAAAAGAGAATATAATTAAAATAAAAAAAAGACAATGAGAGCAAAGATTAAATTATTAAAATATAAATGAGAAAAAGATTGGAGAATAGTAAAATTTATGTTTTGATTAAGGAATTTATAGATATATAAATAAATAAAATAAGTTGGGATTGAACACTAATTAAATTATAAGTTTTAACAAGCACTACAAAGAAAGCAACTAACTCCATCCGCTGCTACACGGGTAATCATGTATGCCTCATATTTCTAAGATCAGAATAATGTTTGAACTTAATGGTCTCCGCTTTATGTTCCTCAAATTAAAAATGCTTTCTTTTCTTGTTAACTTTCTTTTTGAAGTTATTTTTTAATTAGAAGAATGTATAAAGAGCAAAGAACAAAATAGACACAAGTGATTAGTTTCAGAATTATAATGGCTTTTGGACTATCAGTCTACCATCCAAAAGTGTTGTTTGTTTAGACATTATACTCTAATGCACTGATAAATTAGTAGTAAGAATTTGTTTAAAATGCATTGTTTTTATTTATAAAAAAAATTACCTACCATCCAAAAGATAGCTTCTGTACGATGATAGGGAAAATACTCATTTTTGGGTGTGTGCTTATTAAATATTATTTGAGGTAAACCCATAAATAATAATGAGTTTAAATTGGTGATAAGGACTCCTTTATGTTCGATTGATGCATGGGACGGTGTATAGAACAAGAACAGGACAGAACAATTATTTAAGGTATTGGACAACTTTTTATTTTATGTTATTTGATGAACCATGTACAATACATAAATTTGTTCTACGGGACAAGTTGTACTACAATTTACCGAGTTATAAAATTTGGGTTTTTTTGTCCTATCCCATGATACTTGTTTTGTCCTTTGCTGCAGCGATTTTTACAAATCAAACAAAAAATATTAATTTCTTCTGTCCTATGTCCCAAAATTAAGCGAATCAAACGGAGCCTTAATGTGTTTAATTTGATTAAACCATGGACAAATTATTCTCACTCTTCCACCTGTGTTCTCAAGTTGGATGGCAACTGGCCCATCGGCTAACTTTGTTTTGTTTCACATCACTTCGTATTTACACTCTCTTTCTTATATCCGTCATTAATGATCGATCACCTTCATGTTAATCACAGCAGTCAGCAACTCTTGTCGGCCTACAGCAACTACAACTCCAATCATAACAGGCCTCCCTCTCTTGTAAACCCTGTCTTTTATTCATTTTTATTTTTGGGTCAGAAAGTATTGTTGGATTTGAATTTAATTACTTGGTATGTTGAAAACACAGTTACAATGCAAATAATATTCTCAACTTTACCTGTTTGGCAATTGAATTTTCGTATTTCATAGTTAATTAAAGCAAGTGCAGTGATCATATACCGTGATCAAGCAGTATTTCTCATTGCGATAATTTTTTAGATTAAACCCAATCAGCAATACATAATGCAGTATAAATTCAGAAAAGAATAAAAAAGGTCCTCGGGTCGTATTAGACCATCAGACGAATATAACAAACATAAGGCTTGGAGCCGGCCATAATTTACACATAAGCAGAGTCTCAAACTTCATTTAGCAACTAAGATGCCCAAAAATTTATGTCAATGAAGCAATCACTAAAATTAACATGATCTATCTAAGAAATTGCTTTCTACATGTATTCTACATTTTTGCCCACAAATACCAAGATAAATAGTATGTATACAAATCACAGTCACACTGATACTGTAGCCGGAGACTATATTTGGATTTCATGTCACCTATACTCAGGCAAAAAATAAAGAAAAAATATTTTTTGTAATTATATTTTGAAATATCAAAGAATCTTCAGTTTACCCTTGGCCACAGAATCCTTAACAAGCTCCATATGGCATGAAGCTTTCTGCGCTCCAGTCAACCCGGAACAGGTGCCACTGGCCCCTAAGGTGACAGCAAAGTAAAGATAAACAGTGCAGAGGAGAGTTAGCAGAACAAGAGCAGACAAGAGGAAGCGATGCCTCTGAAAAAGTGTGGACCAACTACCCAGCTCATCCTTTGTAAACTGCCTCCTGAAAGATGGAGACTTGAGACGAGGAGAAGTCAGAATGGAGTCAAGAACCATGGCTTCAATATCAACCTTTTTCAAGCCCCTGAAGCTCTACATCATGCAAAAATACCAGTCAAGTTGTGATTCTATTTGAATGCTATGTAAGGCTTAAATTATGACATATCAATATTGCAATTTCAATCCCACCCTTCACTGTCCTTTCCCTCTTTAGTCTTTATACACAATAATGCATACATAATAGAACATATTTTTGGCTTCCAGAAAAAATAATATTGCCATTGGATCAATTAGTGTTACTAGATGACTAGGAGAGGTGAAAAACACTTAAAATTATAGCCAGATATCAGTTCAGAATCTACAAGGAAAGTCTTAGTCTTCCCTCAAACAAAATTCAGTCTCTCACGCCTAACAATCCTTCAAAAGAAGTAAGTGCCATTACACAGATAGTACCTCAAAATCGAGCCATGAGTGCAAATTCAGAGATGCCAAATGCAACACTCGCAAGGTTATAAAAAAAGTTAAACAACCATGATTTTGGCATGTCGAGGTCTTTGGATTCTCTACAACCGAATCACTAATTTACGTTGATCTAAAATCAGTTTTACAAACACTAATCCAAACACACAGGCCGCAATGGCCACATTTGTCTGCAATTTCCCACAATGTCAAGGATTGGAACAACTGTGACCACGATCTAACTTCAAACCTTGAAAACCCTCAACAACATACTAACCTCACAAAACTCTTCACTAAACAGCAAATTGGCACATCAAGATTCAACTCTAACTACAGAGACAATAAAAAATCTACACTAAAACAGCAAAAATCCCAAATCAACAAGATCGGCCCTTTTACTCAAATTTCAGCAAGAAACGCTACTATAAAACTAAAAAGAAACGTAGATCTTTTTTCTTGTCGGAAAGAATAGGAAAAAACAAGCTTCTGCGAGAATAAAAAGTTAAGTCCATTTCTCAAAATATTATATATCTGTAAGAAGTCACGGGATATGACTGTCAATTGCAAGCAGGTGTCAAGTGTAGGGTTAAAAAATTGATAACTAATTCCCGAATTGATCCAATGTTATGAAAATTCAACAAGATTCAAAAGAAAAAAGAGTGAGTGTGAATCCGATTTAGTTTCCACTCAAACAAAAGACGCTTTTTAGAATCGTGAAGTAATTACAACTAATCATCATACTAGGGAAAATCTGATGAGCAGAGCAAGATTAATTTGAGAATTGAAGTTGCGAAAGATGAAAGAAGCCTCAGATCTAACGATATGAAAGAAAGAAAGAGATATGAAAATAATAATAATAATACAAACCCTTCCCCTTCGCCTTTGAAGAGATCGCGAGATGTGATGAGACACTTGCCGCACAATATGTGAAACAAACGTAAGCGAATTGATTTCCTTATAAAGTTCGCTAAATACGCGTATACAACTCACACTCCCCTTTATTATCATGTATGTACTGTAGTACTTAGTACTAACTAATCTGTGTTCTTTTATTTTGTCCTTTCGATTTTCAAAAGGCCACACAAAAACCATGGTGGGTTCTTCTTCTTTTTTTTTTTTTTAGTGAGATTCAAATTACCATTATTAGCAGCATAAGGTGTTCAGGTCCAACTCGCCGATTTTTTTGTTGGAAGACATTGATACATGTATTAATTTGAGGGACCATATAATATAATTTAATTTCGGGCACCGGCTTTGCGAAAGCCATGGTCAGGTCAACAAAATAAAGATACTGAGAGGTCCGTCTCATTAAATTGAATGATTGGGCTTGACTTCCTAACACGCATCTATGTATGTATGTTGAGCCTACTCACTCACTCCTCTTGTTAGCCCAATTGAACTTCACAGTGGACCCTTAAAACTCTAGAATGGACCCAAAAATATCTAGAGATCATTCTTTTCAACCAAAATATTTGAACTACACCTTCCCACTACCTCCTAAAATAAATTAAGGGACCCGTTGCTAGTTAATGACTAGTGGGCATTTTTCTACTTTAAATATTTCATTAATATCGATTATTGTTTTCATCTCTTTTTCTATAATTTTATATTACACATCATATATATGTTGCTCTCTCCTTCTCTCTTTAGGTGTCATTTAGAGTATAGGTGCCCACCAATCGTTTGGCTTTAGGATAGAGTAATGGTTGGTGAATATCTTTTTAATCTAAACAATATGATATCATGTTTGTTTGCGCGTTTGTTACGCATGTCTCTAGACTTTTTTGACGTCCAATTCAAAGTTTACACAGCAGCTACAAACAGTAGCTTCAATTGGACGTGGAAAACCTCATTAAAAAATATGAACTAAACATGCAATGAGACTTTTTGAAATATGCATAAGCACAATATAAACACCTCGTTTACACTTATCACTAAGAGCGTGTTTGTTAACATGTTAGATGCAGCTGACAGCATTCCAAGGTATCCTCGTGTGAGAAACAAGAATTTCTTGCTTTTGGTTTAATCTGGGTTTGAGCAACCCGGAATGGAAATACAATCTCATTTCTTAAACAAGAGGTGGAAAATCGAGTGGCTCGAGCCAACCTGAGTTCAAACCTACCGAGACATAGTATAAAACTAGGCCATGTCAAGCTGGTCCAAAATTTGTTCAAGCTGATTAGCTTAAATTAGCTTAAATTAGGAATAAAATTTTAAAACATATTTAATATATGATTGCTTCTTGCTTGCAACAGCTAAATAATGCAAGTCCAACTGGCTAGAATAGAATGTTGTGCAGAGTTTGAATTGATGTTTCGTCTATACATGACGAGCATGCAAATAAAAATATGAAAGCTCTAAAAATATTTGAGAAGAATCACAACTCTCCTTAAGCTTGAGCTGAACCTCCTAAAAACCTCCTAACCCTGTCTGTTTGATGTTTGTAGATTACCACAAAGCAAGGGAGAAGGGCTTTGGGATTTAACACGTAGAGTTCTTCAGCATCTGAAGAATGACCATTTATTTTTTCTGCCAATGAATCAAACTCTGAATCAACCCTTTCTTCTTCAAGAGGACTATAAATTCTCCCGGCTATTACTCTGCACACTATGACAGACTTTCTAGGAAATGGCCTCTCATGGGATGTCATTATGGAAATGGATTCAAAGGCTTTCCCACTTGTGGAAGTGGTGTAAACCCCCAATGCACCATGGAATTCCTTGTTGGTGGAGAAGCCATTTCTCAGGATTTGACATATGCCACAATAGTCTAAAGTGCACAGGCTAGAACTGTTTGTGCCAAGAGAGCATGCAATAGTTGTGCCATGGAACCTTAAAAGCTCATTTCCATCAGCCACACAACGTGGATGCTTCTTCTGTAGCTTGTCAGCGTTATCCTTCACCTTTTCTCTATATTCCTCAAAGCAAGCAAAGGTTTTTGGTACATTCAGCACCTTTAAAATGCAATCAATCTGCCCCAACTTGTTTTCCGAATTAATATTAGAGCTTGTTCCACTTCCACATATTGTTTCTATTATCTGTCTAGATGAATCTTCTTCAAGTTCAGTGACTGCAAAACAATAGATATGAAAGCTTACATAAATCTCATGCTAATTGCAACAAAGCTCCTAAGAAACTCTCCCTGATATGCATAAATTTCTGATAAAGGGTCTCACAACAGTTGCAGCAGCAATTGGGTTAATAGTTGGGGAAAGTATATTCAGTTAATTAAGATGAACAATTTTAGAACCTCTTTCCTTCCATTCTTTATTCTTTGATCTGAAGTATATTGAATCCCCCTCCCCCAAGGTTTTATTTCTGACTTCTGAGGGAAAGAAAGCCTAAAATTCTTTGAACAATTTATTTAGCAAAGACATGGCAAAGAAAAGTTTATGGCAACTGACTGAATCATAAAATGATGAAAGTAAAAGCAGAAGCACTTTAAAACTCAAGACATTTCAGTTTCACTAGGAAAAAGCCTGTTATTACCTGAATGCTGGGAGATATGGTGTGCTTCTACAGCATCAAGATTTTTCATTTTCTTGCGACATTTATGACATGTCAATGTTGAAAAACCATCAGAATCCATCTGAACCAACGCCCTTGTGTTGGAGGAGACATTTGCTTCATTGTAATCAACAGGATATGTCATTGTTATCTTTGAAGATGTAGCTGACCTTCGTGTTCTATGAGAACTTTCCGAACCTTTATTGCCGCTATTGCTTTGAGGACAAGGACAACATCGACAAGTTCCATTGTTTGAGCTATCAAGAACAATTTCATGGGTTATGGGACTAGTGATGTCAATGTCCCCTCTATAACTTAGTAATTTTTTTAAGTGCTTCTTGCTTCCTTGGATGAAATCTTTGGTATTTGAACTCTCAAGATTACTTGAGTTTGTTCTCTGATTACCTTTTTGCTGCCTAATAATCTTTGGATCATGAACTTGATTTGGCTGTGGTTTGCATTGAAGTGTCTTCTTGAGAGAAACCCAAGCCTCAAGCATTCCGTGTCTCCCTTTTACTTATGGTCTTAAAGGATCAACCTTCAAAAGGCTTTGAGAGAAGAAATGTATAGAATATAATATTTCCACGTACCAAACCATTCCAAATTCCAATTCCAAAAGAAAGAAAATAATCAAGGAATCTAGTCCCTCAACTATACAGTTCCTTCAAATATATGCAAGCTGCAAGCTATTTTTTCCTTACAGAAAAATTCCATTTACGCATTACACTGATTTCATTAATTGAGTTGGCATAAACTTGATAATTTGATTTTGAAGACTTATAATGAGTTTAGAATCTCAATTTATTATTCTTGATTCAAGCAATCTCCAAGAAAGTTTATATCATTTAAGGTTGTTTGATCTTTTGAACAAGCAAACAACCCATGAGGAAACACTACAAGGGACCACAATCATCCAATTATTCCAAATAAAAATAAAAATAATACTGTGAGATTGAAATTGAATTAATCAACAAGGAAATGTAAGCAGGTGACAACATCATATAATAAAATAATGAATAATCAAATAAACAATTTTATATGGTGCTTTCACAACTCTCAGAAATTTATTAACAATTTTATCTCAAAAGTCTGCAGACTGTACATTAGCTTCAGGCAAACAGTTTGAATTCTTTGGCCCATTTCCTTCTTTAATTAATTATTTGTGTAACAATGATTAAGACTAATTCCCTAGTCGATGATTGGAAAGAAAAGGCATAATTTATTCTTTTGGGTCATTAAAAGTTATAAATTTATATAGCGACTACAGCCTTTGGTGATGTCCGCACGTACATACTTTAAGAAAAAGGTAAAGCCAACAGACATATAAAAACTGGTGCTATTGCGGCTTCCGGATTCTAGATTGTCTTCAGTTTTAACAGTATTCAATGATGATTTGTAGCTCTGAAATACAAAGTAGGATGATTACTAAATAGTTAATCAAGTATTTCCGGAATCGCAATTCCATGATTTCCATCATATATATTTCTTATTTCAATTATAAAATTATGATATAAGTTACCTTTTTAATATTTATCAAATTAATTATGTTATCTTAATAATGAGATATGTTATCTCTTTTAATAGTAATAGAATTAATTGTGATTCAAATTACCTTTTTAATTGAAATTTAAATTAATAATGACACAAGCTACTTTTTAAATTACAATTGAATTAGTTATGATACAAATTAGAATCATGATCAATTAGGTTACTATTAAAAAGATAAGTTATATAATAATTAATTCAATCACTGTTATAAATAGTAACTTCAATCGTAACTAATTCAATTTCAATATAAAAAAGTAAGTAGTATAATAATTATTTAATTTTTAATTACTATTAAAAGGTAGTTTTTTAAAATAATTTATATTTAAAATTAATTACAACCCCGAATTATATTTCTTTGGGAATCCGAGTGAGCCAACATTCTCAATTGCATCAAACCTTAAGTGCATGTATTCCTATTTCTACTATAAGATGATGATGTCAAGAAACCATGTTAGTCACTGCTCCATCTAATTCATTAGTTTTACTAAAAAGGTTCAATCAGGTCAGACCTCAACACATTATAAAGTTGACCTTTGCTGAGGTACGTAGGAGATAGAGATACTGGATGAACAACACCGGTTCATTAAGCAACATTCACTTGACGTTTTCAATAACCAAAGACAAAATTTTATATCATGAAGAAAAAGGAGGAAATTAAAGAGAGAAATGAGGTGAGAGATACCCGAAAGAAATTCCGATTGACTCATTGTTTTTAAAATCTGAGGGTCAAATCAATTATTGATATATAGTTCGATTTTTATTGCATAAAATCATAGATTGGTGGGGGGAATCTTTCTCAGAGAGTTAATCTTGAGTCATCACATGAATAATTTTATTTGAATAAAATTATCTCTCTTTTAAAAATCAAAGCACTTGTAATCCTTATTAAAAAAGAAAGTAAAATCAAGCTTTTGAGTTATGACCATACACTTGATTTTAATTAAACTCTGACATTTTGTTTAATTCCACGGATAAAAAAAAAAATGCACTTGGTTTTAATTCAGTTACGTGACTAAATGGCCGGTAAACTTAATCCATGTTAACCAATCAAAATAATCATTTGACTATTAATATATTTTCTTTCGGATCTTGATTTTTTAAATACAGATTGAATATTGTTTCTAGGTATCGAAGGATATATTTTTTCTAATTGGAATTATAAAGAAGATATTTATATTTAATATGTTGAAAAAAATAAAAATAATTGTTTTGGACTTTTTTTTAAATAAAGAGCACAAAGAACAAAAAAAAATACAAATTAGTGAAAACGTTGAGTCAAGTTTCATTCTACCGTACTAGTAAATTTTTAAATAGATATTAATTCAATTTAGTCTTAAAATTGATTATTGAATTTGTCAATTTATTTAAATCTTTTTTTAGATAAATAAAACTTTATTTTAATTAAAATTCATAATTCCTTAAATAAAATTAAATAAAAAAATTCCTAAGAACGGGTGTTTGATATGACTTATTTCGTATAAGTCTGACCAATCTTAAATCCAGTATGAACAAATAAGTTATAGGATTCTAACGAAGAGATTGACTTATTTCTGCACTTATTGATATTATGTCACAAGCTAACTAAGTTGTTAGACGAAGACAAATTAGAGTGTGAAATTCAAAATATGTCAACAAAATCAAATGTCCTTTGCTCGAACGTAGATAAAACCACGAAAGGGCACGTTCTATAATATGCAGAAAAAATTCTAATAGCAGGTAAAGAATAATTCTCTCAAAAATTTATTACATCGAAAACGCAATATGTTATAAATCAAATAGATAATAAGTACTTAATTATTTTTTGAAAAAAAATTATCTTATGCGTCTTATCTACCTTAATTTGAAAACAAATGTTTTTAGATTTCCTCTTTTTACTTAAAAACTACATGTAATTAGAAACTAACACGCAATTAATAGTAGTTTTTGCTTTTTGTTTAAGGATAACTTTTTACTTGAGAGATAATAAAGGGTACAGGTGAAATGGTTTCTTTGAGGCAACACTTGTTTCATTTATAAGATTAAGAGTCAGTTTAGAAAATCTTGACTTGAACTCTATTGTTATATATCTTGATAATTACAAAATCTTAAATTATTTAAAAGTCATAAATATTTTTTCTCTTAATCCATCAAAACATCTTTTATTAAAGTCAAAATTGAGACAGTCAACTGAGTATCTAAATGAATAATATTTTAAATATATGAAACTCTAACAATATTTACAGATTTAAGGTTAAAACATTAACACTAGAAGATTAGTCTGGGTCATTCTTGTCCCTTAACCTCAATTAGAAGGCTTGTTCCGATAGCCACAAAATCTCGCATCGCTTAGGAATTGAGACTACAAATGATTTACACTCACTCCTATCAAATCATCTAAATGGAAAGACTATAGACTCAAACTAATTAGAATAGGGCTGCCAATTACATTAATTCACATTCACATGCATATCAATTATAAACGTGTTGTTGCTTTCCTGTTTTAGTAAAACAACCTTTGGAGAGGTTTATTATCTTTTATGAAAATGAAGGAAATTAAAGAGACTTGTTTTTAAGTAGTAAAAAATAGAGGTTCTTTTGGAATACTTGTTGGCTGGCCGTGCTTGAAAGTCGAAACCACGTACCAATGCCTTCCTTGGTTGGTGATAGATACTCTACTTTTCGTGCCCCAATGGAACGAATCTTGGAAAGGGAAAAACAAAAATAGAATACAGTAGTAGTAATTGTAAAGACAATTGCAGCTTTTACCCCAAGATAACACTTAGTTGGTCTCAGTAATAGTACATGGAAATATTAATAGGCAGAAAACGTGGCCCAAACTTTATTCTTATTCCTTCATTAAGAGATATGGTAGTGCAACACTCTTAAATAGTGTTGAGCCATCAAAAAGGCATATTATAGTTCTATCACATCCTCTTTTCTTGCTTGCGCTTCTGTTCTACACTGTATCAGGAGAATCATTATGACCAAAAACTATGGCTTCCTTATCTGCATACTTGTCATGATCTTGGATATTGTTGCTGGCATATTTGGAATAGAGGCAGAAATAGCTCAAAACAAGGTACTCATCTAGTTAGACAAGCTTCATTAATTAATGTTGAGAACATTAACATTAACGGGTTCAATTTAATTAATTCTATATCTCTAATGTTTTTTTAATAAACAGGAGAAGCACATGAAGGTGTGGATATTTGAGTGTAGGTACCCAAGCTATCATGCTTTCAAGCTAGGATTGGCAGCTGCCACATTATTGGCACTTGCTCATGTAATTGCTAACTTGCTTGGCGGATGCATTTGTGTTTGGTCTGAAGAACAATACCGATCCGCCACAGCAAATAGGCAATTAGCAGTGGCTTTTCAAATTTTCTCATGGTAAGCCTTTTACGTACTTTGCTTAATATATATTCACCCTAATAAACGTGATGAATTCACGCACCTAACTTCTTAATTTGCTTCTCGACATTAAGTTTATGTTTCTTTTTCCAGATCGATGAAATATAAAATTATTAATTTGTGTTTCTCTAGTATTTAGGAATTAGGACAGTTAAGCATATCGAGCTACGTTATGCATGATTTCAGAAGTTTAGAGTTCAATCATTAATCGTGCTCATTCTTCTTATAAAAGGTTAAATTTCAGCCCTAAAGTAAAAAGAGTTATATTAAATAGACTTAAATATGTTTTTAATTTTTTAATTTAGTATTTATTTTTTATTTTTCATCTTTGTAAAAAAATAAATTTTAGTCCTTATAAATTACATTTTATTTTTTGTCCTTAAAATTATTTTAGTTCATACAAATTATGTTTATTTTGTAAATTTACATTTTAAAATTTTGTTTAATATAAGATTGGGGTTTTCCAATTTTAGACCCTCAAGGCACAAACTTACAAAAATGAAAAAATTAAAATTTTAAGGAATTAAAATTAAAAATATAAACTTACTAAAACTAAAAATTAATGGGAAAAAAACTTTAAATAACCAAAATTTTAAAAAACTCTCACTTACAGCAACTAAAAATGGGAAAAAAAACACAATAACCAAAATATAAAAAAATTAATACGAATGAAGTATATTTATATTTAAGCCGATATATTAAATTTTTGGAACCCATCTTGATATACCCTTTTAAGTTCATATATTGGGATTACCTTTAATTTGAATGAATAAAATAAAGATTGCATAATGGCTTCATCCTCTTGATTTTTGTGCCTGGACCCATATTTGAAACTCTCTATAGGGAAAAACTTTATACACCCAGAAAAAAGCTTATACACCCGTCCAGAACAGTACATTTCCAAAAATACCCTTATTTTTATTACGCTTCATACGTACGGATTCGTAAATCCGTAAGATTCTTACGGATTCGTCAATCCGTAATTTTTTTTTTGAGTTATACGGA
>PYAF01005075.1:483255-504234 GCA_007407185.1 Glycine tomentella | reverse complement strand
TTTTTTAAGTTAAATAATCTTAAAATTAAACTTTTTAAAACAAAGAAGTTTATACATTTTATTTTTCTAAATTTTATGAAGGAGGTTATTAAAACGCACTTGTACTAAAAAAAAGAGACACAAGTATATTCACAATTTCCTATTATTTAATATTATCAAGAATTATGTTAATTAATTAAACAAAGAGACTAAAATTAAATACTTACGATACTCAAGAGATATAATTGATGCAATTTGAATAATTAAGTTTAATATTTATATACTGAAAATATAAAATAATTTGACACTATTATCCAATCATAATTTACTAATTGAATTATTTTAAGATAATTATTTTAAAAATCAACAAATTTATTATAAATGATAAATTATATTGAATGATCATGTAAAATATTTTACATTATTTATGTATAAACCTTTTTCATTAATTAAAATCACATAATTACTGATAAAAGTGTAATTAAATTGATTTTATAAATAAATTTAATTAGTAATTAATTAAGAACCTACTAGTACAAGAAAATTATTTATGTATTGGGGAGTCAACGTGTGTGCAATAAGACCGTTACATTCAAAATATATAATTTAAAAAACTACAGGGCCCTACTTCCGAATCGGATTTCAACTCGGTTCAATTCAGAATAATAAGTTAAGTTGAGGACGAAAACGAGAGCCAGGAGCGCATTTTTGTTGAACCGCCCATCCAAATTCAAATTTCATTTCATCACGCTCTTCCTCTTTCTCTCTTCCGTCCGTAAACCCTAACACCACCACTAGCATCAATCGAAGCGATTCCTTCTCCGTAGCCTCACATGGCTTCCCGCATCGAGAACAGGCCTCCTCGCAGCCTCTCCAATGTAAGCCTCTTTCTCTCCCCTCATTCTGTTTTTCTCTCTTTTCATTAAGGCTTTAATTCGACGAGAGTAGCACATGATTCGCATCACTAACGGTGTTTTATTTCAGAAAAAGGGGGCCACTGAAGAAGTTTTCTCCGATAAGCGTAGAAGGATTGGATCGGAGAGAATGGAGCGACAGGGAGGCCGAGGCAGAGCTCCCTTGGGTGCTCTAAAGGCAGACGCTAATGATGGTGCCAGTGCCGAGGGCTCCGAGTGCAGCACCGTTGACTTCACCAAAGAGGAAGTAGAGGCGTTGCTGAATGAGAAGACGAACACGAAGGAGAATCGCTATGATAATAAGGTTTCTGGTTAACTGAATCTGATTCTCAATTTAATTATTGATTTTTTTTTGTCTGTGAAGCTTATTGGGGTGAGTGGTTTAATTTGCAGAAAAAAATGGACCAGATGGGTGATCTCATTAAACGGCTTAAACTCTGTGTTCGATGGTTTAAGAGAGTTGAAGAAGGCTATATCCAAGAGAAAGAGAAGCTTCAGACTGACCTAGAATCTGCTGAGAAGAAATGCCTGGATATTGGTCAGTCTTATTGAAAACACCTCCATATCCATGTTTTTAGATGCTTGCTTACTTTTCTATTTTGGTGTGACTTATTTGTGTTTTCAGCATCTAGCATTGAACATAGTGTCGTCTGTTATGTTACCGTTGCTTCAATCAAGCAGATAGTATTTTGAAGGCTGCAGTCCTAGCTAATATGCATTGTTGTACACTATGGCAGTTGCAGTTAGCTTGCCATGAATAGGGTTGCCTTCAGTGTGTCTAGTGCTTTTATTGATTTTATATTGTAGAAAAAGCGGTCAACATCACTGAATGAAAATAATGGCTGTTCACATTCATTTATTCTGCTAGAGCAAGATTATTTTTCCTACACAAAATCATTAAATATTTTTTTTGTTTTTTTGTTGAGTCATTAAAACTCCAGAGTGCTTGTGTAGTCGTGAGTTGTAACTTCAAATATGCATCTCAAATCTCAAAGTAACAGTTGTTCCATAAATATATTCACACATTTTCGTTTTGTCAGAGAATGAGATGCAGATTAAGATTGCAGAGTTGGATGACACTATATCTAATTTGAGGGTGACAATTTCCTCTTTAGAAGAGAGAATTGCAAAGGAAGAATCAGATAAATTGGTAAGGTTGTTTGCTGCAATATTGTGAATGGATATCCCCAGTGGTTGTTTTCTTTTGCCTGATGACATTGGTTCTCATGATTTGACAACTAGGAAGCCATTGCTCGTTATAGAAAAGAACAGGAAGCCAGAAGTGCAGCTGAGCAGATGCAAGCTTCTGTTTCAACTGAGCTTGAGAGAGTTCGGGAAGAGAAATCAACTGCTGAGAGGAAGGTAATTCTATGTTATAATTAAACCAATAATCCGCAACCAAGTTACCCAAGAATTATTGTACATTCGTATATTCTATGTTATGTTTATCCCTTACCAACTTTTGTATCTGCTGAGTTTTGCAGGCCATTTCAAATGAGGACTTGTACAAAAGATCACAAGAGTATAATATGAGTCTGCAACAGTACAATAGTCGCCTTCAGTCAGATCTTGAAATAACAAATGGGGCACATAAACGACTGGAGATGGAGAAAGCAACCATTGTTGAGAACCTTAGCAATGTGAGAGGCCACAACAAGGCATTGCAGGACCAGTTGGCATCTCTTAAAGTAAGTTGTTTTGTTTGATTATTGATTTTAATGCTTGAAATTTTCCCACAATTTCAATATTTTATAATATTTCCAATCAAGTGAAAATGCCTTTTTCCATCCAGTGCTGCCTTAGGCATTGAAAGGGAAATGAGTAATTGATTTAGCTTGGTATTATGGTTTTGCATTGTTGTTCTTCTATGGATCGTAATGGCAGTGAAATCCTCCTTCATGTGTGCACTTGAAATTTCAACCTGTATAAAACTTTTTTGACTTGACATGGCATAAGTAAACTTTTTGTGAAGACCAGTAAAGTGCAAATAGTTTGGACTTGCATTTTGCTTGTATTACTATTGACTCCATATTGTCATTTTGAGTAACTTTCCTATTTGTGTTGACTGGTTACGTTGCTTTTACCTTTTTCTTCTCAGGCTTCGCAGGATGAGGCGGCAAAGCAGAAAGAAATGTTAGCAAATGAACTCAAATTCCTTCGGGAAGAATTAAAACAAATTAGAGATGATCGAGATCGCCAACAGCTACAAGTACAAACTTTGACTGGAGAAGTAGAAAAATACAAAGAATTTACAGGAAAATCATGTGCGCAGTTGGATACCTTGACAATTAAAACAAATGCTCTTGAGGTTTGTGGCGTTATTTTGTCCCTTCCTTTTGGTTATTATGATGCTTTTGCTAATTATGCACACGTGTTCATTAGATTTATAAAAGATAGTGGCTTTTTTTATAGGGGACATGTTCTTCCCAAAGGGACCAAATAAATATGCTGCAACAGCAGTTGATTGCTGAAAAGGAGAAGTCAAAGGTATCTTGGCTGTGTGTGTGCGTGTTTTTTTTAATTATTTTCCTCGTAATACAGGATAAGGCTATGGTTGTTTGTTTTTTGTAACTAAGTTCCTTGTAAGATGCTTCATTAAAATTTAATGGGGAATCAGTCAATGACTAAATATTTGTTGATTTTTGCTGGTATTAGTTACTAGTTATTTCATAGTTGTCTATTCTTGTTAGTAGTATTTGTTGATTTTTACTTGTATCTAGTTTGTCCATATTTTGTCAACTACATGACTAAAACTATTATTTTCATTTTGTTAGATGGCTGATTTATCTGCTTCAGAAACTAGAACAGTGTTTGAAGATCAGAAAAGAATTATACGTGAACTCCAGGAACGACTGGCAGAGAAAGAATTCCAAGTAATTGAAGGGGAGAAGTTAAGGAAAAAATTGCATAACACTATCCTGGTAAATGTTTTTTTTTTTTCTCTCTCTTTTTGTTTGCTGAAAATCTTACCTAAATCATTTTCCCCATATCAGTTGTTTAGCACAACAGTTCAGTAGTAGACAATTATTTCTCTATGTAGGAGCTAAAAGGAAATATTCGCGTGTTCTGCCGTGTCCGGCCTTTGCTACCGGATGATGGTCCTGGAACAGATATGGTTGTTTCGTATCCGACGTCAACCGAAGCTCTTGGCCGGGGTATTGAATTACTACAGAGTGGTAAGGGCACAAGCTTCTTCCCCCCTTCCTTAATTCTACTTACTATAGTTTCACGTAGTTTATGTGTTTGTGCAAATATAAAAATTTCATCCTTTAACGATAAACAGGGCAGAAGTATCCTTTTACATTTGACAAGGTATTTAATCACGAGGCTTCTCAGCAAGATGTTTTCTCTGAGATATCACAGCTGGTACAAAGTGCGCTTGATGGGTACAAGGTGATTATTAATTTGCCTCCTCTTGTTTCATTATGATAGGAGCCAAATACTTAGAAAATAGGCAAAAATAAAGCATAGAAACTTTATGATATAGTAGGACAGAAAATTACTTGCTATCGGTTATGGAAACATTGTTTTACGCAAAATTTCGTGTGTGCACTTATTACTTAATAGCAAAATCAAAATTGTGTAAACTATTCGGTTCATTTTCAGCTTTTTTTTTGGTGGGGCATTGTACATTTTCAAAGAACAATTATTGTTGGTTTTGCATCACATTGTGGGAATTGATATTTGATTGCGATGGTTGCCGATACCTTTCTTCTGTGTTCTGCTGGTCTTTATCTCAGTTTCTGTATTTATAAAATCTGGCAACTGTGACCTTATTTTAACAGAAAACACAATTATTATCCTTGAAGTTAATAAGCTTATATATTTTTTTGATTTATTTTTCTATTTAATATGAACTGTGGACTATATCTCACCATATTTTGTTTGATATCTTGCTGTTTCGGTGGCTTATGGTTTGTTTTTTGAAAAAGTCTTTATTTCTTCATGAAATGCATCGCAAAAATAGAATATAGTACGCCATACTCCATAATAGACAATTGTTACTCCCCCCTCCTTATATTTCTGTGATAAGATAAACTATGCGTGACCTGACAAAGGGTTTATGGTTTGTTATGGCAGGTCTGTATCTTTGCTTATGGACAGACAGGCTCAGGCAAAACGTATACAATGATGGGTAGGCCGGATGCCCCCGATCTGAAGGGGTTGATACCACGTTCTCTAGAACAGATATTCGAGATTAGTCAGTCCCTGAAGGATCAAGGATGGACCTTCAAAATGCAGGTTAATATACTTATTTTCAGGAGATTACATAATGTTAAATAGATAAGGGGAAACAATAATGACAAATTTTGTTAAATATTTGTAGGCTTCAGTATTGGAAATATATAATGAGACCATCAGGGATTTGTTATCATCAAATCGGTCAAGTGTTATTGACTCAACACGAACAGAAAACGGTGTTCCTGTTTCCGGAAAGCAGCCATACACTATTATGCACGATGTCAATGGAAACACACATGTTTCAGACCTCACTATAAAGAACGTTTCTAGTGCATGTGAGATTTCATCCCTTCTGCAACAGGCAGCACAAAGCAGGTGAAGTCATGCTCGAAATCTACAAATGCTTTTACTTTTTCTGTTCCGACATGAAGATGCTTGAATGAGCGTGTGCAACTATGCAAAAACTTGTGCTTTTCCTTCCAAATGAATTTAAGATGGCCAATACGGTTCCTGTTTCTACCAAATTAAATTCAGAATAAATTGCATTGTATCCGATTGCATTAGAAAATGTGACTTTTAATATATCAGATTCTCTGTGTCCCTCTTGTTCCAGGTCTGTAGGAAGAACACACATGAATGAGCAGTCGTCACGAAGTCACTTTGTCTTTACTTTGCGTATATCTGGGACTAATGAGGTACTGAATTTTTCATACATTGGTATATTTACTGTTTCTTTTATCGTGACACCGTTTCCTTGTACTTTTCTCTCGTTCATAGAACACTGACCAACAAGTGCAAGGTGTGTTAAACCTGATTGATTTGGCTGGAAGTGAAAGACTGTCGAGGAGTGGGGCAACCGGGGACCGGTTGAAAGAAACTCAGGTGTCTGTTTGGTTCATATTTTTTTATTAACTTGAGCTCTATGTCAGTAACTTTAACTAATAAACAAGTAATAAATTTTTGCTATGTATATCTTTGTCAGGCTATCAACAAAAGTCTCTCCTCTTTGAGTGATGTCATATTTGCTTTGGCAAAGAAACAGGAGCATGTACCCTTTAGGAATTCAAAATTGACATACCTTCTCCAGGTATGCAAAGCTATGAAAATTTGCATTCCTTATTGTCGCTTCCATTTGTTTATTTTCATTACTTCAGTTATATGATCCAAACTTGTAATTTGCTTATGTTGTATCCATGGCAGCCATGTCTTGGTGGGGATTCCAAAACTTTGATGTTTGTGAACATCTCACCTGATCCATCTTCAACTGGAGAGTCACTCTGCTCTCTTCGATTTGCCGCTGGAGTGAATGCCTGCGAGATTGGTATTCCGCGGCGTCAGACATCCACACGGTCCTTTGATTCTCGTTTGAGCAACGGCTAAAAGAGAGGCCAGACTCATTATCCATAACCAAAATAACTGTCATTTGTAATGGTAATGCTCAAAATAACTGTCATTTGTAATGGTAATGCTTTGGATGGGATAAAAGTTCTTTGACCCATGTAACTGTTAACTTTTAGAGAATTGAGCTTGTATAAATTGATTGTAGAGGGCTAGGCTTTAGCCTCAGTGGTGCAACTATCATTTAGTTGTGACATCATTATACTCAATTTATTGAAAGTTGAAACACAGCTTGTTGATTGTAATTTCTATGTAAAACTTAACCATTTGATTATTCTTGCAACTTCACCCCGGGTGTCACATTATTTTGAGTCTTCAACAGCTCTTTACGGACGAGGTTCTGTCTGGTTCATAAAAAATGTTGATTTAATGAGATATGCGGGAAACTATTTTTTTATTGTGTATAATTTTTTTTATTAAGAGTCTAGGAAAGTAAATAAAAAGAAAAAATAAAATAAGTTATTTTTAATAAGTTAAAATTAGTTTATATGTAAGTTAAAATAATATTTTAAGAAATGAATATAAGAGTGTCTACAAATTAATTTATGTAGAAGTTAATTTTAGTTTATGAAAAATAGAAACAGTTTATTTATTTTTTCTTTTGCAAGTATTTCTGGAAAAATTTATGTAAACATGCTGTAAAAGAGCTAACTCTATCTATCATTTTATGATAATTCTGGCTAAAACATAATCGATTCTTAGGGAGATGACCGTGCTAAAAAAATTATGATTCTTTTATTTATTTACTGTTCTCTCACTTTTTTTTAAAAAAAAGAGGCAAGGAATAATATTTTCTTTGTTCATATAACGTTTATTGGAGAAGCTTCTCGAGTCAGCGGGCGCCCATTGAACCCAACAAAGCTGAGGACCCATAGTTTGATGGTTGGTGCTCAATGATGAAGTATTAATTTAATTCTCTACATAATACAGATTCCCCAAATCTTTTTCTTTAATCTCTTTGATTGCTTTTATACAAAACACAGCTCAGTACCATGAATCTTGTTTATTGTGTAGTTTTATGCTCTTGTTCCCTAGAAATTCAGTTACTTATTACACACTAGAAGCAGATACTTGCCATAGGGACAAGCCCCGGTATTTTTGAATTGTAGTAAATGTGATATAATTAATAGATAAATATATTATTTAACTATTTAGTTAGGAATTTGATTTTTAAAGTATGTGAATAAAATTTGAGTGTTATGAATGAAAAAATATGAGAAGAGCGAATTTAATTAAAGGTTGTTAGTCAAATTTTTTAATGAAAAATAATCATTAACAAAATTAATAAGTAGATATTTTATATTAATAACATGATTAAAAAAATATGTGAATAAAATATAAATAAAACATAAGCATTCTAATATCGAAAATATTGATACATATAGATTTTGAATTTGAATTTTGCATATAATTTTCTCTTGCTGAAGTTATTATCATTGTGCTGTAATTACTTCAATAAGTTTTTTTGTTTCTAAAGGATACATACATTCTTAAATTAAAAATGATTTAATTTCTTTATATTTTTACTAGTAATATATGATACAATCCTAGTTTTAATTTAACTTTAGTATGATTACTTTGTTTTGTAGCAAAAGAAGATACTTGTTAGCTTGTAAATGAAGCTCTGTGAGAAGGGTACTTGGTGTGGTGGGTCTTCCTAACCCATTGAAGAGAAATTATTAAAATATGAAGTCTGCTCTTATCTAAATCACCCTTATTTATCCAGATTAAGACAGCCTTCAGCTGAATATAGGAAGCTGCAAAGTTCCCTCTTTTGGGGCAGAGTCAATTCATCAATTAGGAGTTGGGTGAGAGAATGGAAGCCACAGAGCAGAACAATTCAAAGGTGGTGTTGATTGATTCTTTGCAGTCATGGGAGTTCCACGTCAACCAAGCCTATAATCAGAATACTCCTGTAAGACACTCATTTTATGCCAAAGTTTGGATCTTTTAATTTTTTCCAACCATGGTCTGGAAAGAGTGTGCAAAAGGGGCATTTAAGCTTCAATTTATTTACAAAACCCATTTTGACTTTGATTTTGTATTTTTGGTTTTCAATATTTGTTTTAATTTGTCTTCTTGTTCTTCATTGTGGATATAGTATATTAACTTATGGCTTATGTATTTTGTGGGATGGATCAACATAGGTTGTGGTTCACTTCACTGCTTCATGGTGCATGCCATCGGTGGCTATGACTCCTGTTTTTGAAGAACTGGCTTCAAGCTATCCGGAAGTTCGGTTTCTCACTGTTGATGTTGATGAAGTCAAGGTAATTTCCTCCCTTTTAAACCTCGTGATTGGTAAATTCATGCACTCATGCTGATTTCGTATTTGAATACATCATCATTAGTTTTATGAGAATCTATATTTATACAACAAAAATGTACAACAAGATATGGATAGGAAGAGAATACAGAGTGATGTGGTATAAGATGGGAGGTGTGATGGCAAGAGATAGAAAGAAAGAGGGATGTTGAATAAGTTATTGGTGAAATTTTGTTGTATGAATATGAGATCTCTTTAGTGTATTACTACTTTCTCTTTCTTATATGTCCCCTTTCTGCTTGTGTGAATGTGCAGGATGTGGGGTGTAGTCGCTTTTGAGATTAATATTTAGATTTTTTTTTTTTTTTTCTGATTTCAGCATGAATTGTTGTATTTATGAGCATTCCTCTCCAACCACACTCACTAAAAAAATGCTGCAGAAATTGCACTACAACTACCACATCCTAGCCATATTCACTGGGTAGGGTCAATGACATAAATGATGCTCTAATGTTTTATAAAAAATTATGCCTACAGAGATCTTATTGACCTTTACATCCTTCTTAATGACAAAAGTTGTACACTGCCAGAAATTTTTTTCTCCTTGTTTATGCCAAAACCTTTATATGGACGCACCTTAAAAAATAGCTCTACAGCAGAGGAACACCCCCAGTGCATTCTGAAAATTACTAGATGTTACAAAATAAAATAGCCATATTTGAAAGAACAAGTGGTACACTGTCTCTGAACTAGATATTCACATATTGAATTAACCCATTAAATGGTACATGTTGCTAACTTGCTGATCCAAAATAAAGAAGAAATAGGCAAGTGCATATATGGGTGTCAGTATCTGGTAATAATATACTGTGCATTTCACATCTAATTTATTGTTCTATTAGTAATGTATAAATTAGTATATGCAATCAAGTCCGGTTTTGTGTCCTTGATCACTTATGCATGGATTCCCATTGATAAAACTTTCCTTATTTTTCTCTTGGCGGGGATTCCTTTTTAAACCTGTTGTATTTTAAATGGACAGTCATTGGTTGGAATAGGATATTAGAATAGTAAAGGAAGGTGTTCAAGGTTAGTAGAACTTGTGAAAATGAACTGTTTTGTGACTCTTGTCAAATGTTTATTGAATACTGTAACCATGTAGTATGATCCTAAAATGTTTATCTAGTGCTATGTCGATCAGTATTACGGTTCAACAATTGCTTTTGTTATTGAGCAATATATATTTCAGTTTTGTGAGCATAAAGTCTATAGCTCTTTTTGTTTTTGTAATCCTTAAAATAATAGAGCAACTTGCACCCCTTGATTACTGACTTGGATTTGAAGCACAATTTCACACTTGGTGATAGCTATTCAACAAAGAACTATGTAGATATAGAGATATTCTGCTGATCAACATGTTAAGTCTATGTTACTCATATTCATAATTGACTGATTAGATAGCGTACTTTCCTGAAATTGTATTCATGCTTGGAGCATTGAAACAAAAAGTTAATTCTTGGGTGATTTTCTCTAATGGTTTGTTATCGATTGATGACGACAATTTATATTGGATTTTTTTTGGGAGGTTAGGATGTAGCCACCAAAATGGATGTAAAGGCAATGCCAACATTTTTGCTGCTGAAGGATGGTGCTGCGGTGGAGAAGGTGGTTGGTGCCAATCCAGAAGAGATAAAGAAAAGGATAGATGGGCTTGCTGAGTCCACTCGTGTCTCACTGGCCTAGTTAAGCATCTGTATGATATTCTACTGTTGCAAGTTGCAAGTTGCAAGATATGTGCTTTTGGTCCTGCACTGCACTATGGCTTCTGAGTCAAAGCTTTTTGTGATGTTGTATGTTGAATATCAATTCAAGTGTAATTTCCAAATTTCATAATCTCAATGCTTTAGTTACTGATTAATATCCGCAGTTTTTGTATCAGCCAAAATTTTACATTTCGTAGTTTTGGTTGTTGTGGATTTACGGTGCTCTTTCGCTGCAAGTTGTGAATTCAAGGGTTATGTCCTGCTGTCTTTATATTGGTTCTTTTGCGAATGAAATATATGTATATTTTCAAGATATGTCTCAATCAGTTGTGAGTTTAATGTATGAACTGGTTTGCGAATGGACCAATTTCTTGCAAAATTAACAGGTGGAAAATGAGCATGTTTGCGGCTATTAATGAGGAATGAGATGGTTGATTATTTTGTCCACCGGTGAATACATTTTAAATGGTGATATGAATTTGATGTTTGTAGATATCCATGTTTGTTGATATTCAGCTCAAAACAAATGATTATAAAACTATACAGTTATTTTGAGTCATTACTTGAATTACATTATACTAGTAGCAATTACTATACTAAACTAATTTATAACTGAAAATTTCCTCCTTTTCTTTTCTTGTTTGGGGAGCTGACAATAGAGGATTTGGTCATCGTGGTGTGCAGTTCAAATTTTATGTTTAAGAAGGGAGTGTTAAATTCTTGATGATAATTACTTTGTTGAGAGTTTATATGGGATATGATTGGGACTGTAGAACTGGAAGGGGAGGGCATGTAATAATGGAGGCCCAGTATATATATTGGTTTAAAATATATTTATTAGATACAAAATTATGTGCATTTATGTTTATAAAACATTAAATATATTCATTTTTTTATTTAATACCCACTTTATAAAATATTAACAATAATTATTTAAAAAATGACATTATTGAATAGTTATAATTTTTTATTATATTTATTGATAATAGAACATTTTAAAGAAATAATTGATAATAGAATTTTATCAATATCAACCTTACGACTAGGAATTTTTTTAAAAAAGATTTATTATTTTATTACTTTATCAAATATTTGATAATTTATAAAGGGATCCATATATTTTTAAAAAAATTGTAATTAGATTAATCTATTCATTTTTTATTAATACTTTATAAAAAAAATGTATGGTTTAAAGATACCCTCCGACAATACATATGTTTTGAGACAAATATAAAATAAGAGAAAGCGAGTTTGTGGCGAGGAGTGATTGTTGGATGGGTATTGATGTCACACTGTGAGTCTCTCGTATCAAACACACCACACTCTCACTTTCATCCATATATTTTTCTCTCCATACATAAAATCATTTTCATCATATTCACATCTTTGTTCCTAACTCCGGCATACCCTTTTGGCCGGAGATGAGTAATAGTAATTGGGTGTTGGATTATGATTATCTAAACAACACTCCCCTCACCACCCTTGAACCACCTAATTTCTCTTGGTCTTCCTCCTCTCCTCCTCCTACACTCTGGTTACTCCCTACTTCAAACACTTATGCTTCTCTTCTCTATAAACTACCTACATTATTATTATAGCACTGTTTTGGGAAGTAACAACCTTGTACTTAGTTTCTACTCATTTCTTCCTGCTTTTCTTTGCCTTTCTCTCTGTTTTCAGATAAATTTGCTTCTCACTATTCACATTTTCTTTTACTCACAAGTGCATTCTAAATCTTCTCCCCGTGATGATTATTCTAAATTTTCATGCATACAATACATAATGTAGATGGCAACTAATTATGTTTTTAATTGTTTTATTTATTTATTTTGATTTAAAAAAAAAAATAATAGTTTCCCCCCTGAAACATAACTGTGTTTTTTTTCATGGTCATTTGTCCAGTGTGTAGCTAGATGACCATTTGGAATTTCGGATGGTCTCAAGGAAAACAGGTCAAGAAAACGGTAAGCTACTATTGCTATGAATTTTTAGACACTTTTGTTTAAATAATTCTTTTGCCTTTGCTCTTATTTCATTTCATCTTTTCATTTGAAAAATTTGTTCGCTTACGTTAAGTTTCGAAACAAACCTTGTTTGGTTATTGCACGTAAAATTTCTTCTTTGGTTTTTGTTTTATGCTTTTAGCTTGACCCTGTTATCTGCAAAAAAAGCTAGACCCTATCATCAGCCAGTTGGGCATGTTCATGGAATTGCATTAAGTCATAACCTAAGGTTTTAGTCAAAACATATATAGGAGTTTTGTGTTTTTATATGCTTAATTTTAAAAGATGCGTTGCTTTTGAAAATCAAACCTAATAGACATTTATAACCGCTTTTACTTTCGTTTGGTATGTAAAATAAATCCTAGAGGTTAAAATCTAAAGTTTTTATTGGAACATTTAATTTAAGAAATGACTAGAATGCATAATCGGAAGAAGAGATCTATGGTATTTTTTTATTTAAATGTTTGCAATATTACGTGTTAACCTCAGAAAAAAGTGAAATATTAACACTCGATTATTATTTTTTATATAATATGTAGATCTTTCTTTTTAAATGTTTAGCACAGTGAACATTTATGTAATTCTATATATAGTTACTAAAAAGTTTTTCATGTATTATTATATGAATATTTTTAATTTCAAATAAATTTTGAAAATATAAACAAAACAAAAATATATTAAGAAAATATATCATCCTGATTATAAATCATTTTATTTATATACGTTTTGTTTGACAAGAATAAATTAAAGAATAAGAATACTTCTGAAATTGCCAAAAAAAAAAAAATCGTGGGAACAAGACACATGGTCTATTCTTTGCAAAGGTAGTTTGGTAATTTTTTCTAGGTACCGAAAATATATAAATATCCTGTAAAGGTATATATATATATATATATATATATATATATATATATATATATATATATATTATGTTATTGAACGGTGCATGTCTGTCTGAATTAAAGTTAGAAGAGCTTAAAAGTACTTTTACTTGAGAAGTAACAAATATTTTCTTCTCAATTCATCCATTGAAACACAAAATTTTGTATTGGATTTTGTAAAAGTACTTTTGTAATTTTAAACTATCTTTTGTGCATTATAGAGCCTTCTCTGTTTCTTCTGTCATCTCATTACTTTGTTTATAAAATCCTATTACAGTCTGAGGCCATCTGATTCTAAAGCATGTAGAGAGAAAATGCGAAGGACCGACTTAGGCCATGTTTTGATATAAATTACAAGTGTTTTTGAAAGTTTTTTTCTGTAGAAAAACTCTTAAAAATACTTATAATCTTATATCCAAATAGACTCTTAATAACAGGTATCTCTGTTCTACTTCATTTATCCTCTTTGTATCTGTCTTTTTCTTTTCTCTGTTTTTGATCTAATCTTCTAGCTCTCTCACGTGACTTGTTCTAAACATTGTTTTAAAGGTTTATGGAACTGAGGTCTATCTTGGACCCTGGAAGGCCTCTCAAAATGGACAAGGCTGTTATATTAAGTGATGCAGTTCGAGTTGTTTCTCAGTTACGAGAGGAAGCTCAAAAGCTGAGAGAGTCCACTGAGAATCCACAAGAGAAAATCGATGAATTGAAGGTGTGTAAGCTTATGTAACTGTATAAAGTGGTACTTGGTATATATGCACATTTAGTTAGTCAAAAATGCTAGCAACCTAGTCTATCAACTTCTTTCATATACACTTTATTATTATTAGCTTAAATTTATTGAAACTCACAAAACAAAATTGTGTACTATCCCTGTCTTAAAATAATAATCTATCTTAAGTTATTTTACATCTATCAAAGAAAGATAAAAAGATAATAAATAGATAAAATAAAATAAAAATTTTACAAAATTAATCTTATATCATCATTAATTCATTTATAAATTTTGTTGTTTATCATTAATATTATAAGAGATATAAGTGAAAAAAAGTAATTATATTACATTAAAAAGTTAAAATCATAATTATTTTAGGATAATTTTTTCTCTTAAGCCATAATTATAATGGAATGGAGGGAGTAGTTTATATATTTCTCACTTAATGAATTTTAACGTGATTTTGTAACTTCCGATGAAATTTAATCAATCTTAAAGAATGTATTAAAGAGTATGTTGTGAGCGTTCTTCTTGATTACACATATGATGGTTAACCTTATCCTATGATCTCAAATTTTTTTGGTGTTTGTATAGGCTGAGAAAAATGAGCTTCGCGATGAGAAACAGAGATTAGAGCTTTGTTTGGGAGAGAGATTTTAGAGGGAAAGGGAGGGAATGAAAAGGTTTAGGTGGTGATATCTCCTTGTTTGAGAGTTTTAATTTTTGAGGAAAAGAATTTGAAGATTTTTAAAACTCTTCTGAAATCCTCCAAAGTCTACAAATTGTTGTTCTCCCAATGTAGAGGATTTTTAGAAGGAAAAGTAATAAAATTATTATCCTACTCCAGACAGTGTTAATAAAATTACTACCCTACCCCAGCTAATGGTAACAAAACACCAAAATATAAAGTATTGAATCACAATTCAAGAGCAAAATTATAAAAGTATCTTATTAACTCTCAATTTTCCTATCTGAATATATTTTTAATTTTCAAATAAGGAGGAAGGAACTTCCCTCATTTTCCTCCCTTTCCTTCTTCTCCCTTCTACTTGAATCTCTTTTCTTTCCTTCCCTTCCTGACTCTCAAACAAAGCCTAAAAGTAGTGAAAGAAAACCTTGAGCAGAAGGTTAAAGCCTTGAGTTCACAACCTACCTTTCTGCCTGCAGCAGGACAAGTTGTTGGTAGCAAGCTGGTGCCATTCATGGGCTACCAAGGAGTTGCGATGTGGCAGTTTTTACCACCTGCTGCTGTTGATACCTCACAGGACCATGTTATGAGGCCCCAGTAGCATAACTTGCCAAAGGCTGTGTTTTGGTCTAATGGAGAAAGAGAATTTATCTTTTTATTTTTTGCTATTATTTTTGCTTTTGTGAAATGTGAAAAAAGAAATCTTATTGTTGAGGCAGCTTTTTGATAACTATTTAACTTCCGGTTATAGACTAAATTTGAATATACTTCTTTATAAGCTCTAATATAAAAGTTCTATCATCTAAATTGTCTAAAAGTAGAAGTGCATGAGTTGATTTTAACTTGTAAAATAAATTTATTTTATTTTATTTTTTATTTTCTTGTCCAAGTGTTTATGAAAAAGTTGAGTTTGCTTTTTGATACTTTTGGTAACACATGCTGTTGAACATCAAATACTTTGCTGGGATTCTCCCATTTGGATGTTCGTTCGTTGATGACCTTTGCAATTTGCTTGTTAGTTCTATTAATGGAAAGAGTTAGAGAGATATGAATTAGAGAGTATTTGGGAGAGAAATTATCCATTCGATTGATCTGAGTATGAAAAAGTGTTCAATTACAATACAAAAACAGTAATTATACAAGGATCCAAACTAACTCACATAACTAATTTTGACAGAAACATCTAACTCTGTAACAACATCCTAACCATAAGTAGTATCAAACAGAAATTGTTTTTAACAGGGTGGTTTGAACCCCATATGTTCCCCTGATTGATAATCTGCCCAAAACTTTATGGCTCCAAAGATAGTCATTAGAACAATACTTGCAAACATCATTATGCTAACCGAGAAAACTATTATAGAGGCTCTTCCATGCTTCCGAATTGCTCTCTGTACCACTAAAGCCCCAAGAAGTGATGCAACAAAGCACATTATGGCCAAGATGAGGGCAGTCTGTACATGTTCCATTCTCAACAATAGATATTGCAATGCTGACATGGTAGCAGAAAAGAGAACCATGAAAGAACATGTTGCTGCTGTTACCTATGCAGAAACAAAAATAAATAAAAATTGCTTAGTAAATACCAATAACTAGTTTACATGCCACTTTATTCTACAATAAGATTCATTATAGATCGAACTAATGTTCAGTATAGACGACATTTAATAAAGCCTATGATAGCAGAACTTACCACGGGAGTTACTCCAATCCAAAGAAGTGGACTAATCAGCATTCCACCTCCAATTCCAAAGACACTACCCAACATCCTTGCTAGTAGTGCCATCAATGGAAAAATAAGCTTATTTGATGGTATATTTCTGGGCAGACCAGGCACCTGCATATCAGGTAGCTGTAAGCAGATTGAAAGAAGGTGTAGATAACACTGAACATTTAGTTGAAAAAAAAAAAATACTTTTCAATCTATATATAGTGTTTAAGAACCTCTGCAATAAGAGTTAGGTCTCTAAGGCTTTCTTTTCTAAATACAATCCAAGCAGAGAAAACCACAGCAAGAGGTACTTGAACCGATGACAGAATCCAGTATCCCACATTCCCACACCACATAGCTCCACTGGAATGTTTCCATGCATATATAGTTTGCACAACTGATTTAAAGAATCGTCCTTCAAATATATATATGCAATAAGGAAAAATTAATTGAAATTCACTCAAATCATGCATCCAGATTAATAAATTAAGTATGAAGTTATAATAATAGCAGAAGAAAGAAAGAGGCTTCACCTGTCCATATTTGTTGCCACGAAGAAGATAGATAGAGAAGAAAGAGAACCAGATGAAAAGTAAGAGCAGCAATTTGAACCAAGGGGTCCTCACATTCCTATTTCCTTGAAGAAGAGGCTCTTCATTTTCCCTTATCTCTCCCGATTCAGTCCTCCAAAGTCTCAACCCACGTTTGCAAGTTTTGAAAGTAGACCAACCAAGGAAGAGAGCAAATAGTACTGTAATCAATCATTCTGGTAATACCCGATTACAAATAACTCCAAGACTCACTCCCAACAACATACATGGTTATGATAAAAGTGATATGTCATAGTTAATGGATGACTTGCCACCGAATTTAGGACTTGTGATGCATGTGTTGCATATAACATTTGCAAATGTCCCTCCCGTGACCATGAAAGCCGAGAGACTTGAAGCAGTTTTGAGATCTAAGGCAGCCACAATAGATAATATGGGTATAAAAAGTCCACCACCACCTATTCCCCCAGCACTAGATATAGCAGAAAGCATAGGACTCCAGCAACCACCAAAGGGCCTGAAAAAAATAAGTATCAGTGATTCTGAGAATCCATGTGCTTCACCTCCCCACTCATAAACTTGTTTTGCACTTGAAGAATTGAAGGTAAGAACTAGAAATGTAAGACTCAGTGCTCATTTGCTTTTCAGAGCTAGTTTCAGTAATGCCTAGTTGAATGGCTTATGCCTTTATATTGGGACATCAGACATGCACTGTTGTTGTTTCTTGTTTGTGATTTTGTGGGAAACAAAAGGCATAGCAACATTTTTTTTTATACTATATATGGTTATCTTATACCATCCGGGGGGCTGTTCCTAAAAATTCTTTAGCCCAAGACGAAGTAAAAAAATGGACTCCTAACACAAATTTTTTAAAATACAAATAATATTAAAACTAAGAGATGGAAAAAATGGACCCTTAATACACAAATTTTTTGAAATACAAATAATATAAAACTAAGGAATGAAAAAAATGGGTCTCTAACACACAAAAAATGAGCCTCTAATACAAATTTTTTTAAATACAAATAATATTAAAACTAAGGGATGAAAAAAATAGGCCCTGACACATAAATTTTTTGAAATACAAATAATAATAAAACTAAGGGATGGAAAAAATAAGCCTTTAATACACAATTTTTTGAAATACAAATAATATTAAAATTAAGAGATGGAAAAAATAGGTCCCTAACATATAAAATGGATCCCTAACACAGATTTTATTTTTATTTTATTTTTTAAAAAAATAAATTTTACTTAAATTATCCGTACAAAAAATTTTGGGCCTACACGCCCTGTAGCAGGGCCGACCCTGATACAATCTTTACCTACTTTCATATTTAAGAGAAAAAATATACAAAAACATGTTCGGTTATTTGAAAAATAATATGAAAGTAATATCACAATATATATATATATATATATATATATATATATATATATATATATCCCACGGCATTGTTAAAGACAAAGACATATATTTTCGGTTTTTTTTTTCCTGAGAAATTTGTTTCAAATAATTGATTATGTCAATTAATGTTAACGAAATTAAATAGTGACATAGTGTGAAATAAAATTGTTAGAGTGGTGTCATATGATTTTTTTTTATAATTCATATAAAAATAAACGAATATTATTTGGTGTAATTATTTATTTATTCTGACTATATATATATTGTAAAATTGTAAATAACATATTTTTATTTTACAAATTTCATTCTTATTATAATTTTATTATTATTTATATAATAATAGTAATAAATATGAGAATGGGAAAAAAAATTCACTAGGAATTTAGTTTTGTATGCTTGATGTGTGATATATACATATATAAAAATAAATAATGTAATTATAAAATTCAATGCTAGTTAAAATAACTAATTCAACCAAAAAACTTAATGTATTGAGTATAACTACCGTTGACAATGATATTTAAATCCTTTTTTTTTTGTATATTTGGTGTTTGTGTATTCATATAATTACGATTACCGTTGTTACCTGAATAATTAAAATAACTAGTTCAATATAAAATTGGGGTGTAAACTACCATAAGTTGATTATTACAAAATAGGAGGATTTCCTTCCGCATAATCATCTCAGTGATGTTGCCCAAGATGAAAAAGAGTTTATTAACTCTAAAAAAGTTGTCTATGTTTAATGAGAGCGATAGTGCCGGTGCATGACATATGAATGTGGATTAATATTCATTGTATGTTTGGTGTTTGTGTATTTGTATAATTATTATTATGATTATTGATATTACCTAAATAATTAAAATAATTATTTCATTTTTTATATCTTTTTTAATTCATTTCCACTTGGTGAAAAGAGTAACCGGCGAAGTACTGCCTAAAGCAAAGAAATGTTAAAAGTCGAAACTTGAAAAATATTATTTTATATCCTATGTTGTTAGTTGAAATTTGACAAGAAGTGATTGTGGTATTTTTAATCTGTATGAAATAATCTTAGAAATAATGATTAATTTTTGTTGGAGATATAAGTATACATAATATGAATATTTTTTTTTCAAGCATGATTTATTTTATATCCAAAACTCAACTAAGAATTGATCTTTAGACCACTTGATTAAGAGAAAAAAGTTATTACTACTTATATTAATTGTTATTGGTTAACATGTGTTTGTGTTTGATATTACGGTACCCCATGTATAATTAGGTAAATGATAGTTCAATTTTTTTAAATAAGTCGAAGATTTTATTAGTTGGGGTTAAGTGATATATAAGTTTTATTTATTTATTTCAATAAATTTTATTGAAAAATTTATTAGAATAAATTATTTTAACTTATTCTAATAAAATTCATTGTCAAAGTTATAAACGAAATTTCATTTAATGAATACTATAGTAAGCAATCATTCAATTTAGTATTTATTCATTAATAAAAATTTGTTTATAACTTTGACAATAAATTTTATCATAATAAATTAAAATAATTTTATTTTAATAAATTTGTCAATAAAATTTATTGAAATAAATTTTAAAAAACTTGTAAAAGAAGCACAAATATTTTTTAAAGATTTAAATAAGTTCTAATTTAAATTTGCTCATCCTGCATGACATTGATATATACATGACCAAGTTAAGGAACATTATAGGTTTGTTTAAATTTTTCCTAATGCTTTCCAAGGTTAAAGCCACAGACACTGAACATTTAATTGATTATTGATAATTCTTTAGAGGAATGATACTGATGGAAACTAAAGAATGGGTAAAATTAGGGCCCTATCTAGAGTGAAAGTACCAAATTAAGTGTCTCATCGATGGTTCAATAAGCCACAGAAAATATTGAAATTCTAATAAACTCTAATGTCCAAGTTTTTGAAGCTGATGTAAGTCTTCGAATTAGTGATTGTCTGATTGGTTCGAATTAAGTTTTTTTTTTTTATATAAAAAAATCTATCTATAAATTATCGATGACTTGTGCTTGGTTTGAATAGTTTTTGAATTGTGCTTGGTTTGAATTGTGAGGAACATATTTGTGTTGAAGAAAAAAGTTTGGTAGACTTAATTAAATATAAAGAAGTTTAGTTATTTTTTTCCTATTTAATAATGCATCTCTAAAGTTTGGCATTTTTATAGACATATGTGGAACTTCCTAACACGTCCTCCAATGATATCATGTTAGTTTTTAACTTAAAATTAATTGAAATTAAGTGAAATTTTCTAACAGATATATAAGTTGCATGTTAATAATTAAGGTATTGTTGCGCTCACGGCAAGTGCACCGGTCGCTCAAGTAATAAAGTGGAAGAGAGGGATTTGTCGTTCCCAACGAGGATTGTTTGGTCAATTAAATCATAAATCGTATCTTTATGATTGGATGACAAAATATAACAAGATAAATGTTGTTGGACAAAGGAAAATGTAGAAGCTAAAATAAACATAAACATAAAGTGTTATATACACATGGAT
>PYAF01005075.1:457890-483155 GCA_007407185.1 Glycine tomentella | reverse complement strand
CTTGAGGCATGGAACTTCAGAACTTCCAAAAATGGCTTGAATTGTGTGCTTTCCTGCTACAAAGATGTTCAAAATAACACAACACATGATAGGAATGGATTCATCAACATTTATCATAATCATATGCAATTCTAAGCTATTTGTCGATGATTTTTGGCTTTTAAAGGCTTGGAAAGTATCATGTGCTAGGCACATATCAGGTATCGGGTGTGAAACTTCTTAACAAAGGATAAAAACAATTGAGTTGCCTGCAGAAAAGGTATTGAAAGAGAAGACACGCAAGAATAAGGGCAGTTAAGAGGGAGAGAGGAAGACAAGTAAAAACTGATACCATAGTATTGATAAATGGCAGAATGAATGAATATTGTTGATGTAATGAGTTGATTACAAACTATTTTATACAAGAAAAACTAATGGTAATGTATATTGGGAATGTACATAATGAAGCCAATAAGTAGTACAACAGAATTGAAACTAGCTAACTGACTTCTATAGTTATATTAAGTGATTACCAGAGGAAGCTCAAAAGCTGAGAGTTTCTACTGATAATTTACAGCAGAAATCAATGAATGGAAGGTGTGTATGTAATTGCATAAGATGGTACTTGCTTATGTTCATTTAGGCATACACCCGAATACCCGATGGTGAACCTTAATTACCTACGATTATAGTATTTTTGCTTTTGTGAAATATAGAAAAAAATGTTATTATGTAGAGGCAACTTTATGATAATTACTAAACTTTCCGGTTATAGGTTGAGGCAAATTGAGTTTGCTTTTTGATAATTCCTGTAACAAATGCTGTTGAACAACAAATACTTTTATGAGATTCTTCTATTCGGATGTTGGATCGTTGATGACCTGCTCAGTTTGCTTATTAGTTCCTTTGGAAAGAATTTACCCCGTTTATTTTGGTCAGAAACAAGATTTAACAAACTTGTCATCTTTATTTTCACATGATTTTTAAGATGTTTTAATGGTATATGTTCTTGCGCATGACATATAAATGAGGATATCATAAAGTTTTGATCCTCCTTTTTTTTGTGTACAGTGGTCAATCGGGTTCGAACCTTATCATGTGCATACTATTCCAAACCTCCCACCACTAGGCCGATCCTAGTGATTTTAAAGTTTGGATCCTCTCCATCTAGGTACATTGTCAAGTTGAACAAGTGTCTTTATCACTCTTGAAGTAGAAGATCCAAGGGCTATACTCGATTCATAACTATCTATGATATTGATGACATGAAAGGCTGATATACAGACACTGACCTAACAAAACTGTTTTTAACAGGGTAGTTTGAACCACATATATTCCCCTGATTCATAGTCTGTCCAAACCTTTATGGCTCCAAAGCTAGTCATTAGAACATTACTTATAAACATCACTATACTAACCGAGAAAACTATAATAGAGGCTCTTCCATACTTCCGAATTGCTCTCTGTACCACTAATAACCCAACAAATGATGCAACAAAACACATTATGGCCAAGATGAGGGCAGCTTGCACATGTTCCATTCCCAGCAACAGATATTGCAATGCTGACATGGTAGCAGAAAAGAGAACCATGAAAGAACATGTTGCTGCTGTTACCTACACACAAAAAAAAAATTGTTTGGTAAATACCAGTAACTAGTTTACCTTCCACCGTCATCCACAATGAGATAATGTATTGCCTAAAGCTTATGATAGCGGAACTTACCTCAGGAGTTATTCCAACTTGAAGAAGAAGTGGACTTATCAGCATTCCACCTCCAATTCCAAAGACACCACCCAGGATCCCTGCTAGTAGTGCCATTAATGGAAAAACAAGTATATTTTTGGTGAGACCTGGCACCTTCATATCAGGTAGCTGTGAGCAGAATGAAAATGAAAGAGTGTGTAAGTAACTGGAAGATTAACCAAGAAAAAACTACTTTTCAGTCTATGGTGTTTAAGAACCTTTGGAATAAGAGTTCGGTCTCTAAGGCTTTCTTTCCTTAACACAATCCAAGCAGTGAAAACCACAGCAAGAGGTACTTGAACCGATGACAGAATCCAGTATCCCACACCACATGGCTCCATTGGAATGATTCCCTGCATAGTTTGAACAGCTGATTAAAGCATAGTCCTTCAAATATATGCTATATGAAAATATTATTAGAAATTAATTAAAATACACTCCTAACGTATACTATAATCTAACTCTGAATTGTTATATGATTAACATGATCGATTTTTATAATAATTACTTTAAAATTTATATCTAGAATGATTTGTAATTGATCTATAATATAAAATTTCATGCCTGATAATATATTAAAATTAAATTTAATATTAATATTTACACATGGTCTGACGATCCATAGGTATCAAAAATAGAAGAAAAGGAATTGTGTCAAAGTCCAAGAGTCTTTCTGCAATATATTAATTAATTATTTATATATCACCACTTTCACAGTCACCAGCAGCAATCACTTTCATCCACAAGCTTTGCAAAGAGAGTGTTTGAGATAGGACCAATATGTCAAGGCTCAGTTAACCCTCCTTAATACCCAGTTTATCAAACCTTGTGGATTGAGTTTATAACTATTGATTTTTATCTATGTGTTCAAGAAAAGAAAGACCTTTTTATCCCATCCCCCCGCTCTCATTTGTTATGCGAAAAATAATCAGTATTGCTTGTCTTATCTGATTAGTGAAAGTGTAAAACAACAGTACCATACTAGCTTTTCCGCTACTCTCGATTCTTCCATAATGATAGAGACTTCAAAACTGAAAAGAAAGGGAAAAAAAGACAAAAGAAGTCCCAAACTTTGATTTGGTAAACTTGGTGAGGTGCTTCTGCGCTCCGTATTAGTACAAGTTCAATTCCAATCTCAGTAATTAAATCATGCATCCAGATTGATAAATAAGTTATTATTATTGTATAATAATTATAATAATAACAAGCAGCCTCACTGTTTTCGGTTTCTTTGAGCAATTCACTTAAAGAAGATCAAGTAAATAATCTCAGTCCAACAATTTATAATATATACACATGCATAACAAAATATAAATACGTAAAAATGTTAACCATTGATTTTTTTTTAATCAATAATTTAAAGCATTTATTTTACCTTGCTCATTTTAGAACAAGTGAAGAAGAAAGAAAGACACTTTACCTCTCCATATCTATTGCCACGAAGAAGATAGACAGAGAAGAAGGAGAACCAGATCAAAAGTAAAACCGCCAATTTGAACCAAGGGATCCTCACTTTGCTATTTCCTTGAGGAACCAAAAGAGGCACTTCAATACTTTTTGGCTCATTATTTTTTTTGTCCACATGAGCTAACACTTTGCTTTCTTCAATAGTCTCATTTTCTAGCAGCCCCTTTTCAAGTTCCTCATTAAGTTCATTTTTCCTTATCTCTTCTGATTCAGCCTTCCAAATCAGCAACCCACTTTTGCAAGTTTTTGAGATAGACCAAGCAATAAAGATGGCAAAGAGTATTGTAATCAACCATTCTGGGAATACAAGGTTACAAATAACTCCAAGACTCACTCCCAACAACATACATGGTTCTGATGAAAGTGCTATGTCATAGTCAATCAATGACTTGCCACCGAATTTAGGACTGGTGATGCACATATTGCACACAACGTTTGCAATTGACCCTCCTGTGACCATGAAAGCTGAGAGACTTGAAGCAGTTTTGAGGTCTAAGCCAGCCACAATAGATAATATGGGTATAAAAAGTCCACCACCACCTATTCCACCAGCACTAGATATAGCAGAAGCTATGAAGCATAGGACTCCAGCAACCACCAAAGGGCCTGAAAGAAGTATCTGGGATTGTGCTTCACTTCCCAATAGATAAATTTTGTCCACGAAATGGTCAATATTGAGGATACCTGAAAAGGGTTGTGTTTGTTTTGCATTTGAAGGATTGAAAGCAATGAAGGTGAGAACTAGAAATGTAAGACTTCGAGTACTCATTTGTTGAGAGTTTCAGCAATGGTGAGGACTGAGGAGTATATGCGTGCCTAGCTGAATGACATTATGCCTTTTATATTGAGACATGCATGAACTGTTGTTAACAATGCTTCTTTTTGTTGGAAAACAAAATGCCCAGCATTTCTTTTATGTATTCTATAATTATCATATTTTTTTTTTATAATTAAGAATCGAAAATAGTTCCAGAAATTTTATAATAATTCATACATTTTATTCAACTAACTGAAATCATTTTTTTCTTCACAAAAGTCATGTATATTATAGCATATAAAATGTATGTTATACATTTTTATTTTTTATTCTTTGGCAGAAATATATTTTTATTTCTAAAATAAATGATCTACTTTAAATCATCAAAATTTATAAATATAAACAATATTAAGCAGACCAGAGCCAGACCCATATGGCCATATACCAAAGACGGAAGAATGAGACAAAGATGTGTACAGTGAGATGCGAGGGAAAAAAAAATTGTTGTGTAAGTGTAGTATACTCTTGTCTATCGGATCATTACTATTATTATTAAACACATTCTATGAGAATTATATTGTATACTCTGCTAACGCCCCTGTTTACAACTTCTGCTCTGCGGCTGATATTTTTCTGAGCCGTATTAAAATGTTTATTTAATTTTTAAGGCGATTTTATCTTATCTAGATAAGATAATTAAATTTGAATTCTCGAGTTCCTGTTTAATTCCAATCAAATTTTGACGAAAAAAATTCACTTTCATCAGAGTGAGATTCAGGTTTGATTTTATGTTTATATGAGTTAATAATATGTTTTTATACTCTGTTTTTTTATATTATTAAAAAATAAAATAATTACTATAATAACTAAATGATTTAATTTATAATAAGAATTAAATAATAAAATTGAAATTGCACCAAATTTTAAAAATATTTTCATTCTTAAATTTCTTATTTTAATGATTTATGTTGTTTATCAATTTATATATGATTTAAATTAAAATATAATTAATAATTTAATATATTGTTTATTTAAAATTATATAAATAACTTATTTTTCTAAAAAGGTGGACGGGTTTTCCTCGGGTTGAAGTACTGATGAAAAAAATAAAAAGTAAAATAAATTGAGTTTCACTCCTAGATTATATTCAATATTTACATATTTTTACAATAGTTCTTTGGTTCAATTTCTTCAATAGTTAATTTTAATTTAATTCTATATTTACATATTTTTACAAAAGTTCTTTCATTCAATTTCTTTAAAAGTTGGATTACTTTAAGTTAATTTTAATTTAGAGAAGAAACTTGATTCATTTACTTTCTTATTTTATATATAAATATTTATGAAAAGTTTGGTTATATTTGGTAAAATTAGGTAGCAAATAGCTGAAAAACTTATAATTGTGAAATTCGATTCCACCTAGATGGTTGGACTAGTCCAATCGAGATTTGGTGGCCTAAGCGGATGATTCCACTATTGAATCGATCACGCAATTGACTTGGCCAAATCCGGTCGGTTAGGTCATTGGATCCAGTTGGACAAGTCCGATCATGACAATTTTATAAAAAAATATTAATTTTGAATTTTTTATATAAAAAATTGGATTTTGGATTAATTATTATCAATTATTATTTTTTATTTTGGAGTATAAATGAATTTTTTTACTCAAATAATAATAGCTATACATTTATATATAACATATATATATATATAATTTTGAATTTTTAATATATATTGGATCAAATCGAGTCAATTAATGGTCTATCTGTTAGATCACTAACCCACTGACTCATTATCTCAACCAAATTAATGACCAAACTAGATCTCACAACTATGAAAAAGTTAACTTATTAAATTATATAAGTGTCAGATAAAAGTAGTTGTTAAAATAAATAAAAAGTATAAAATGATATAAAAATAATAAAATTATAATTTATTTATAAAAAATTTAATAAGAAAATATGATAAATATATTGATAGTAAAAATGATTTTTTTTTATTAAAAAAACTATAAACTAGAAGTTTTAATTCCCTCTTTTTCTATATTCTGAAACTATTTCTCCCATTATATTTTAGAAAATTTTCCCTCTCTTCCTGCCTTCAACTTCATTCTCAATCACGACTCTAACCGTATAACTCCTCTGTTTATTAGCTTTTTTTTTCTTAAGTTTTGTTATCTTTTCAATTCACTAACTATTTTTCGGTTATATTCAATAATTGGACAATCCTTTCCCTCTTCAGCTCACTAAACTTGATTTTAATATTTATGATTTATTTTTATGATAATTTGGTTCTCTTATTTTTCAAAAATTAACCTTGATCTCTTTAGCTTTAAAATGTTCAATTAGGTTTTTTAATGAATTGAATTTGATCCAATTTTTTCTTTAGTTGTCTCTGAATATTTTAGATTTGTTTGTTATGACATTATACATTTTATAAAAATTTATGATATTTTTCTTTTATAAAAATATTATAAATTGTTTCTTGTGTCCACTAAATTTTTTTTTTTGGATCCTCTACTGACTATTATCAACTTTGCCAATTCTGAATTTATTATTTTCAATCAAAATCTTCAAGTTGTATTTTTTACCTCCAGGAGTTTACTCGATATAGGTATTCTTTCGTCCATATAAAAACCTTGTTGCAAATTCATACAATTAAAAAAGCATTTTTTTTTTCGTATCCAGTCAAACAGCAAGACTAAAGTAGAAAATAGATACAAGTTGAAGAATTCGATTAAAAAAAATTCAAAATCTAATTAAAAGTTACTAAATAATTGAAGGACATATAAAGTAATTTAACCTAAATTTTTAGTTTAATATATATAAAAAAGCAATACCGATTGAAGATAACGATAAGAATCAGGGGACTGCTACAACATAATTATTAATTAGTTCTTTTTTACATCTTGTAACGACATGCACTTTTATCCTACTACATCTTAGAATAAGGCCAAAAAAATCATTTATTTATCTTAACTTAAAAAATTAAAGCTAACACCGATTTGTAAACTAACCTAATTAATGAACCTAGCCATATATGTTTGACAAAATCATTAGTGCGCAGGCGATCGACCGTATATCTCCAAACATTTCATATAATGCGGTGCTGGATACTTTTTGTTGTTGTTTCACAAATGTCTCATAGCTATTGTCCGTTTAATCAATAATTAAAATCCTAACGATCAAATTTACTAAAACATTATAATTTTTATTAGGAATAAAATTAAATTATTAGTAGTTTCGGATGTGTAATGTGTAATATATAAAATCAATGTTTATGTTATATAATTAAAACTTTTGGATAAATAAATATTTTAAATATAAATTATATTTTAGTTAATTTTGTGACAAATAAATATTTTAAGATATAAATTACGTTTTATATTTATAATAAATATTTATCTTGTGATATAAGGTTATTTTTAATTATTAATGATTTTTTAAAATACTGAAATTACATTTAAAATAAATATGAAAAGGATAGATCCAAGAGATAAGATATTAAGGAAAATTTCTAAAACTGTTATAACTGAAAAAAAATCCTAAAAACATTGAAGAATGACACTTAAAAATATTATAATTTAAGATTATTATTAATTCCAATTTATATATAGAGATTTTTTAACATATTTTTAGAGTAAGAGAAATCCCTTTTCAATTTTAAAATATATTAAGTGAATTTTAGACAATTTTTATTGAAGAGCAAAGACTAATTTTTTGTCAGCATGATATTGGTGGATAGAATTTTAGACTATATGAGTTCAATGTCTAGTAATTTAAATAAATAAAAATATCTATCTTACATAAAGTTTTAGGTTTAAATTTTATAAATAAAAATAGTAACTAGAATAATTTTATCTTTTTTAAATGAGTCTTGAATTATTTGAAACTCAATGTTATGAATTAAAAATTAAAAATGACAAAAATATCAAATTGAACAAATAACTAAAATGATAATATCCTAAGAATACAATGTGACTGTCTGAACAATCCTCATAAGAAATTTTACTTCTAGAACCTAAATTCAATCAAGAAAAACAAATTACTTTGATAATTCATTAACTTATTGATAAGCCAAGAAGAATATGGATGCCAAAACAATCCATAGGCTTTAAATTTGAATAATATATACACCTCCAAACAAAATTATAATTGGTACCAAGAATCTGATAAGATCCAGAATCTAGGTAGATTACAACATGCTGCGCTCTTCAGTAATTAAAATTGTTATTTAATGTTGAAGATGCCTTTAATGTATTAAAGATGACACCTAATATTTCCTTTACGGAGTTCGAGTGTATCCATAATGTCTTTAACATATCCATATATTGCACATTAACATATCGTCTTCCAGCTTGCATCAAATCATTAATAATTTAAATATTTTAGTGTAACATGTAAATAATAAGAATTTAATCTTTGTGTAACTTGAACATAAAGGTCGGAAGCCACATAATAAGCATCGTTTCTTAACAATAAAAATTATGTATTGAAACGATCAATCATAAACCATCGCGTATATGTATAATAAATTTATTAATTTTTAAAATAATTATCTAAAAGTAATTTATGATTTAATGAAAATGTAAAACTATTTTATATTATCATATATAAATATTAGACTTAAATTATTTTCCTAAATTCAAAAGATAATGACAATGGAAAAACAAAAAAATTCAAAATTGAAAATCAATCCCTCTTTTCAGAGTCGCAATACAAACCCATAATATGGAAAATCACAATGCGAAAAATAAAAAACAAACTAGAAAACGAAATCTCAATCCAAAATCGCACATGCAAACCCCAAAATTGGAAAGTCACAAGAAAAATCAATCTTTTTTAATCTTTAGATTATTTTATATTTGAAACTAATTTTGAACAATAAAAATAAATAAAAGACAATAAATAAATAAATAAAATTTAGAAGAACTAAAGATATTGATAGAAAATTAATTTTAAGAATTAAAAATTAGAATCTAAAATCGATGAGGGACTAAAAATTTAATTAATTTTATAAAATATCAAATTTTACATATTAATGAAAATAAATTATTTATTTTTATTCAATATTTTCATAATTGAGAGAATTATTAGGAAAATGTTAGGGGAAGATACAGCATAATTTATTGTCTCACAATCAACTATGAGACCTTATTGGGCTTTTTGGTCCCCGGTTACGGTGCCGACCTGGATTTCAAGTCATACAGAATTACAAGCAATCTAACCCATAAAACCGAAAGCAGAGTAGAAATCATACAAGTCCAATAGCGGTGTGGGACAATCCATATATGATATAGCTCAATCTAGCTCAACACGATCACACTTGATTATTCTTTCCCAAACATGGTTATAAAATTTTGACAAAATAAAACAAGGTTTAAATTTAATAGGCCGTAAACAGACATGGTTAAATAAAATCCATTAACTGCTTATTTTCAAAATTTTCCGTAGTAAAACCGGTTTTTTATTTTTGAAAAATCTATTTTCACACACTCACTCAGTTATAAGAACACGTATCAGATTTGGACTTCTCTGCTCAAGTAAAACCTTTTTTATTTGATTGGTCAATTAGGTACGAGGCCCTTTATATTTTTTCCGGTGAAGACAGGCTCTTATATATGCTTGAGTTACTTTTAAGCTTAATTTTACGATACACTTCTAAAAGTGAAATAAAAAACCAAAAAATAAAATAACTTCATTTAAATTTAACTGATCGTTGTTAAAAAAAAAAAAAAAAAAAACTAATCGTTTGTGTAATTTACCAGAACAGGTATTCCGCTCTAGACTGAAGGTTTGGAGGGAATCTAGTGTAGCGCAAAATGGGGATAGGGGAATTAGAAGTTCCAAGTCCTAGACTTAAGTTGTGGCTCTGGTTCATTAGCCAGAAGGCAGTTCAGTATGTGACAACAGGTCAATATAATTTGATAAATAGTTACTAGGTTTTCCAAAATTTGCATACTACTACTCCATAATATTATGAACATTTTCTTATATTATCTAAACTAAGTGTATTTTCTATCAGAGACAATTTTATTTGAGTCTAATTAGATATTAGGTAGAACTATTATGAGCAACAAAATTGCGATATCTTTAATTTGAAATAATTTTATATTAATTGATTTACTTGTTTAATGAGTATTTGTAAACATAAGACGGGGTTTTAAAGTATTTAATAAATATTTGTGTTGTTCTTATAATAAATTATATAATAACTTTTATAATAACACTTTTTTTTTTTCTTTTTTCATCACGTTATCTATTACATTTCGTACTTCTCTTTCTTTTCTTATATTTTCATTGTTGTAAAATCTGTTTGTATAAATAATATTTCTCACCGAAGTGGATTTTATAGTGATAATGTTTAATCTAATTCGTTATTTAAATAATCTTTTAAAGATTATCAACTTGGCATGAGTGGGTAACTTTTCATTTTTTCTTTCCGTCAACTCAAATTTTTTAATAATTGACGAGCGTGCCCGTTGCACATCTTTTCATTATCTAATGAGTTTTAGGAAAGAAATCTCATTCCGACCCTATCGGCTTAGAAATAGGAACTAATATTCATGATAGTCATGAGGAACATCATTTCTAGGCATAGTGGAGCGCTCCTTAATGGTAATGTTTGTTACATGTCAAAAATTTCATACAATACTTACTTTTTTAAAAATAAAATAAATGATCAGTTTATCTTCCAACAGAGAATTTATGCATGAAGATATGTTATGCAAAATAGTGCATAAATGATACACTTGAATTTCATAATTAAAGTTTGGATTAGATCTCCTCTTGAATATAAAGTCACAACTAGAAATATCACTTTATTTTAAAATGGATCGATAGGAGAATATACTTCTAATTAAAACACAAATTACCTCTAGTTCTTTTAAGTACTAATTTATCTCCCAAAATTTGGAACTTAATGCCAAAGTTATTTACTCGACTAAATTCTACATGAATCAACAGATGGTTCAAGTACTAGTAGGAACTAGCTAGAGATTGTGCAGCATATTCTTGTGACTTATTTGAGGCTTCCCTAATCTTAATCGTAATAATATAATCTGAATGCTTATCCACACTAATTCAACTACTTAGCGTTTTGTTTGTGTTTCCGAGGTTCATAGATATAGATAAATTAATCACTAAACAAAGGTCTAAAATTAAAATTTTGACTTTATAATGCACAATATAAAAAAATCATCGCGTATAACTTTATACATGATCATTTGCTCGTCACTCAAGAGTTGATTTTGCACACTTGCACATAGAATAACTGTTAATTAAAGGTCAATATTATACCAAAAGATAAAAGTTCAATATTTTGCAAGGTAGTTGACACACTCATTGCTTCTGATCATCCTCTTCTGCCACGAAAGGGATTACAAAGAGATGCAGACACTGTACTTTGTTGTGCCATGTGTTATCATCTTCTTGCTTTTGGTATTTCCAAATGGCTTTTGCCTTGCTGATACTAACATGAAATCAAGTTCTCAATGCTCACAAGCTGATTCTTCTGATACTGAAGGCACATTCCGGACCAATCTGAGAAGTATGTTGGATTCTCTTGCTTCTAATGTGGTGCAAAACCATGGCTTTTACCAAACCATTGTAGGAAAAAAGGCCAACAGGGTTTATGGTACAGTTTTATGTAGAGGGGATATATCTGCTAGCAATTGTTCTGATTGCACCCTTAATTCTACCAGAGTAGCCTCAAATGATTGCCCTATGAGCAAAGATGTTTCAATTTGGTTTAGATGGTGTTTCCTACGGTATTCAAATGAGAGCTTCTTTGGAGATATGCAACAAACAGCTGTGGCAATCACAAACGAAACTGATTTTGATGACCCATCTGTAGTTTCTGAAGGGCTTCCCTTCATGAGTGGACTAGCAGCTGTGGCTCCAGATAAGTCATTCATGTTCCATACAGCAGTACTTAATACAAATCAAAGTGGACAGAGGAGGTATGGCATGGCTCAATGCACCAGAGATATCAGCAGGGTGGACTGCAGAAGGTGCTTGGATGCTCAGTTGGAAAACTTCAGAACTGTAATTGGAAACAAAAGAAGATGGGAAATTTATGGATCTAATTGTTTCATGTGGTACAATGACTATCAGTTTTATTCTAATGGCTCTACTCTTCTTAGTGGTAAGTCCTTTGATACTTGGTAGTTGGTACTTTTTTTTATTGCAATTGAAGTTCAGACAAAATTTAGATCCAGTTTCTTATGTTGGTTTTCGATTAGTATTGAAGTTTTAACTCGGTAATCTATGTTTGACATTTAATGGAAACTTTTTTTTACCTAGATTACTGAGATAAAACTCCAATTCTGATTAAAGAACAACACTAAAAACATCTGCATCTAAGTTTTGTTTTTGAAGTTATTGCCCAACTAAAACCGTTCATCCTACTATTTTGAAATTAAAACATACGTTTGACATTATGTTGTTTCCTTGTCATATTAATAATGGAATCAATTTTAATATAGCATTGCTTTGTGGTACAGCTGCTTGGAGGCCCTCTTTTTGCACAACATTAATAATTGGCATGACTCTAGCTGTCTCGGCGGCCCTTTTGATGTTTTTCTAACTCTGGCCGCTATTTTATAATTTCTTTTATAATGCCAAGAATGTGCAACTGGTGATTATTTAATTCAATTTCAATTACTTCGTCTGTCGGATTTGGTTTTTAATTTTGACAGATGTTTTAGGAGTGGAGATGCATTTATTTTGCTAAACTTTTCTCTTATCCTGTCTTCCTTATTATTTATCTATTTGTTTGTCTCTTTATTTGAGGGCTTTGTGATTATTATTGAGATCTCCATATATCTGATTAAGGAAAAATGATCACTCAACTGCATGGATTATGGTAATTATGGGGAAGATTTCATGTAGTACATTTTAAGCTGCATTTCTATTAACAAAAAGTCTTTACTCGCTAACCATAATTAATTAGACGGCTGGTAATGTTTATATAGAAGTTGGCCATTAAGCCAATGAGTGCAGAAAGATACAGATTACACTGTTGACTCCTCCAATCTTTTTTCCACTTTAGCATATGTGTCAGTGCAAAAGTGCCACAGATAGTTTCTATACCCTTCCTGTGATCTCCACTCCTAGAATCAGTCTTATGCTCCAAGCAACATGAACCATGGTGAGATATGAATTAAATGCTCTACATTAAAAATCAGCAAGTATGTTCTACCCTGGCTGGTGAAGCATTAGTTAAAAACACATAGATGTATACAAAGAAGCCCAATCTATTTAAGCAAAGAAGCCCAATCCAAAATAATATATATGACCAATTCACCAACTTTTGGGCCCAAAAATAGATATTCTTCAAATCGGGTGGAGTTTGACTATAGGTTTTTTGTAGGTAGGAGTTTGACAATATAATTTGCTTCCCCCCCTCCTCCAATCTGTAATATATATGCTCTCTGTATATTCTCCTTATGCTCTTTTCAAATGGAGTTATGTTAAGGTAAAAAGTTCTAAAAATATTTTTATATGAATTTATTTTAGTTTATGGAGAAATTCTTCTTATTTTTTTTCTCTTTTAGAAATATTTCTTAAGAAACTTTTTCAAACACGTCTTAAGTTACAATAATAACATAGAATAAATCTTTAAAATGACCAACAATTCTTCCAATAAAATATAAATCATTCTAAGTAGATGTCCTAAAAAGTGAGGATATGTTTGGAAAGAAGTACGAGAGTGTGGAGGCAAAGCTAGTGAAAATAATTTTTCACTTTCAAAATGAGAATTATAAATTATACAAAAATAAATAAAAAAATTAGAGTTAATTTTAATATTCTGTCCATTAAATAAAAATAATCTTATGTATAAGTTTTAAATTAATTATTACAAAGATTAACAATCTTATCATTCATATGCAGAATTGGATGATGTTGCATGATAGTTGTTCTTTCTTTCTTTTTTTCGTATAACCAATACTAGAAAATCGCATATTAGCCACCCAAAACACTGATTGCTAAATTAGAAAAATCAGTCGCACTTGAGTTTAGTGCTGACCTAGTGACCGAAATGATCAGGTGAAAAATCCAAGTCGCTAAATTGTCAATGACCAAATATTTCATCGCTTGCTGTCTAGCAACCAAGATATAGGTGGCTTTTACTAAATAGTCTATCGCTGATGATTTAGTTGTTTTTATTGCTAAGGACTAATTCACGAACTGATAGATTTGTCTCTAATTTGGTTGCTTAAGAAATAATTAAAATAAAATCGATCACTGTATCGGTGGCTGCATGCTGACTGAGGCCTTCGGTCACTGAAAAATTGGTGAATATTAAGAAAATGGTCTTTAGTTGCTAAAATAGGAAATTAATTAATATTTTTTTTGGTCTGAGTTGATCGCTAAAAAAGCAAAATATTATTGTATTACTATTGCTAAATTTAGTATTATTTAATATTTTGATATGCTTTTTATTTAGAGAAAAATACGTAATAAACATTAAAATTGTAGGTATAATATAAACATAACTAAATTAATGACATATACCGTGTGTTAATATACTTAGTGCAAACTAATTCAATGAACAGAAAAGAAAACTACTTAACTAAGTTGTCTAAGTACATAACATGAATTTACAACTATCTAAATGATTTGATGTGGCTCTACTACATGATTGGACTAAGAAAAAAAATTCAATCTCATGACAGCTCTAAAGTTAATTAATCATTTGAAATAATTAGTGGACTCAACAAATTGTGGCAATTCCAATTGGACTTCTCCATATGTATTGTAAGATAGCACTCTCCACTGCTTGATAGATACGTTTATCCTTGGAAAATACCTACAAACGATGGAATTGATTTTATAAAAATCATATATGTAACAGTTACATACAATAACCCATAGAAATAAACATTTTTCTAGGAAAATTGAAGTTTTTAAAGAGAAATAACATATATATTCTTGTAAGGCATGCTAAATTTGTAAAAATTTCCCTATCCTAACATCATGAATTAAGATATAAACTTTTCTTTTATAAAAACGTCACTTAACATGTTTAAATATGTATTTACACTCTAAAAATACTAAATGTGAGCCACAGTTGGATAATATACCAAAACAATATGCTAAAAAAGGAATTAAATAATATACAAAATGTTTAATATGTAATTTTAGTTCTTTCATTTTAAAATAGAAACATTTGGTTTCTCTAATTTAAAAATCTATAATTTTAGTTTAATCTTCAATTAATTTTGCCTATGTTTTATTTATTTTTTTATTTTTGTCCAATTGAACTCTAAACTTAACATATTCATTTAAGGTATTATTAATAAATAATTTATTTAATTAAAATGTAAGAAAAAAAGAAATAAATGTATGCAAGTTGAGGATTGATCCAAATAATTAAAATTGCATATTTCCTAAAATAAGGGGACCAAATATATCTATTTTAAAATAAGAAGACTAAAATTACATATTTAATTTGACAAAATAGAAGGACCAAATTGTATTTAAGCTCTTTTTTTTTCAATTTATCTTAGAACTGATGAAAATAGTTATAAAATGTATAATTTGAACAGTGAATAGTTTACAAAATAATATATCCAACAAAAAATTATGGGTCTTGCTATGCAATGCTCTTAAGACATTAATTAAGAAATTAAAAGGAAATTTTTTTACTGAAAATTATATGAAAACATATTTAAAAATTATTATTTTTAATCAGAAAAATGAATTATTTATAAATATATGAAGGTATGAAGGGTGCGAAGAGGTCATTTACAAAGATAGCTACAGGCACTTGGTTACCAAATATTAACTCACAGAAGATGTTCATATGATATGACCAAGACCAATAAGCCCCCACACTGTCACCAATACATTGCCTTTTGTGCACAAAGTGAAAGCTATTCTCTTCTATAATTCCTGGGTCAATAAATTATAAGGGAACATTTTTTTCCCATATGAATAAAATACTTTTTCAGTTTATTTTCTTAATTAATACTCTAAAGACATTCATTAATATTTGTACAAAAATATTTAATAATTACCAAATTTAATTTGGTGGATCAATCCAATCTAATTTAATTCATTGAGTTGATAAACTATGCGGGTTAGACTACTCGTTTGAAAGACAATTAATTCAACCCAACTCATTTTAGTAGGTTAAATGAATTGATGAGTTAAGTTCAATCAATTTTAACATTCATAATAGGAGTATGAATGATCTTTAATTAGATCCTTTTCTCAATATAAAAATAAAATAACATAGGAGCTATGAACACGGTCACCCGATAAAAACACACACGGACATATGCTTTTATTTTTAGTAAGTATTATTCCAATACATTGAGAAGTAATATTATTACATGCATGAATTTGAAGTGTACGATCACCTAAATTTATGGAGAATGCAGGTTAACAATTGGGGGGCAGTGTCTTCCCTTAAATTCTCAAGAATAAAAATTTATTTTATAATAAAATAAAAAAATAGTTTAAACATTTGTACAAGAGAAAAAATTGAAAAGTATAGAAAAAGAATAATAAAAAAGATAAAAAATAAGAAATGAGTGAGTGTGAATATGTATGTTTATAACTTTTATAAATGCAGTGGTTACACTCTTGTTATTTTTGAACACCCATCACAGACTAATTTTGTTAATTTTTTCTCTTTTAAACTGTACATTTTTCACATTTTTATTATAATAATTTATTTCTTTAATTTTCTTCGAAAAAAAAAATTTTGGAAGCGCCGCATTCGAAACCCTGCCACTATTGTCCCCCCTTATTTTTTTTTTCGGGATCAGCCCTGCCTAAATTCATGGTGTTATTATAACTTTGCATGTTATTCACTCATAATACATATAAGCAGTTCGAAATACATGTATTTCACCATCAAAGTTAGTAGGGTATTTCACCATCAAAGTTGCCAGGGGGGTCATAGTTGCAAGTTATGAAAGTGCCTCCATTATCACATATTACTTTGGCACATCCAAGACGCACAGAGTCTCTCCAAATGACCTGAGTGTAGTGCAGGCACTCTCCTCCAACACAGGAGTTGGAATCGTGGTCATAGTTGGCTTTCTCATCAACCCACATTTTCACTGCATCTGTGCCACTTAGTTCACCAGTGCTCATTGCAATATTCTCCCCGTATTCACTTCCAGAGTGGATCAGTGCACAGTCACCTTTACGTTGATTAGCAAAGTTCTCTGCATAAGCATTGCTGTGCAGCAACCGCGTCATCCCAAACCGAATCTGGAACACCCACCTCTGATCGTGCAGCGTTGTGTGCATCCACATAGTCTGCCTCTGAATCTTGAGCATCACCCACAATCAGCAACCCCAACACACACATTACATAAAACGATAATTTAATGCACAACAACCCCATTATATTCACTAATTTGTTGCTTAAAAGGGGAATTGTTTTTGTTTGATTTGATGAATAAGCTTGGAAGCTCTTCCGAGGTATTTATAGGGATTTTTTAACATGCATGGAATGGAAGGTGGTGTCAGATATATGCCAAGTACGGACAATCATCTTTGACGGAAACTTAAGTGAGATGACCTCTTCTTTTGTTGTTGTTGTTGTAAATTGTAAAAGTCGTTAATATTTTTAAAATTCACCACTATTTTAGCATGTGTATAAGTAGTAATTGAAAAACCACAAATAAAATGATAAGCAGCCACTATGACACAAATAATTAATTTTAATAAAACAACTTACCTTGGCTCCGAATATTTCAAATTAAATATAATATATCAAATTACAGGCGTAGGTGATGTTCTAGCCAAATAGCTAGTGGAGCGCCTGCCAAAATTCAAATTTAATCGAACTTTTAGAAAATTTTGGTATGCGTCTTTATCCAATTTGTTTATTTTGTAATGAAAAACGAAAACTGACACAACCAATGCAATTGGAAATCTTCACCGTTATATGCGTCTTAAAAATTGATTAAAACTATGTACCAAGTGGTGGTCTAAGGAATTCACCAAAAGAAAGTGTTGATGATGAAAGATTATTTAATAATTTTTCATTATCACACAGGTGGTCAGGAGGGGATTATTCACTGTATAAGTTAGGTAAATATATAGCAGATTGGGCTTTGGTAATTGGTGATGATCGAGTTAAAGTACAAGCTCCACACACACACGTACATATATATATATATATATATATATATGTATATATATATATACACACATCAACAGCATGAGGATTGTCATGTTTTTTTTTCTAGAAATTAAAGATAGTGTCATAGTATTTATAATAACTTATATATTCTTAATCAATTAATTAAGTTAGATTTACTTGACAGAGTCTTTAAATTGATATATTCTGTTCATATAATATAACTTTTATTATTTAATAATAGAGGCTTACGTGCATTAACAGTGAGATTTTAGTATTTGAACAAATTGAATAAATGACCAATTCCATTTTAAAAGTGCGAGAGATACGATCAATTTAATGTTTAAAAAGTAATAAAATATAAAAAATTCATAAAGTTGTTTAATTTAAGTGACAATATTAACATACTTTTAAGAACTAAAATAATGATAAATAGTTAAATTTAGAGACTAAAGTGAATCAAATAAAATAAAAAAATAAAATAAAGGGTTCCAAATAACAAAAGGGAAAATGAATCAAATACATTTATCTCATAAAAACTTAATTAAATTACTTAAAACTGGTATAAAGGATTCAGATGACAAATCCTAATCATCGATTATTTTACAAATGGATTTGATTCACGTTGATTCATTTGTTATTTGGAACCCTTTATACAAATGTATTTGATTAATCCTGAAACATTTAATTGATTTCAAAATTATCAAGGGTGCGGATTACCCAACACAAGATTTTTTAAAGTTCAGCAAGTGGTTTCAAAAGTTCAATCCTAAATATTTAATTGGTTTAAATATTGTAACAGAAAATTTTTATGCTCATATTAGTTATTTTCAACGCTAAGTATGATTACCTTCTATAAAAGGTGCATGTGATTTCTACTTAAAACTATATTTGAACACAATTTGCACCCACAATAACTTGATTAGTTGTGACAGGAAAAACTTGATTCAAAGGCGTTGAATGTGTCATAGTTTTCGTTTTTCATTACAAAATAAACAAAATTGGATAAAAAGACGTACGTATATCAATTTCCTAAAAGTTCGATTTGAATTTTCACAGACGCGTCCACTATATAATTTGATAATATTATATTTATAATTAGAGCCACAGTTGTTTTATTAAAATGAATTATTTGTGTCATTATGGCTGCTTATCCATTTACTAGTGGTTTTCTTTATTATTCTATGTATATACACATGCTAAAATTAATAGTGGTCATAAAAAAATATTAAAGACTTTTATAATTTACAACAAGAAGAACAAAAGAAAAAGTCATCCATCTAACTTTACCGTCAAAGATGATTGTCTATACTCCTCCGCATGCATGTCGCCAGGTTCCATTCCAAAACCCTATAAATACCTCACAGGAGCTCCAATCTTATTCATCAAATTAATTAACACTTTTCAATTTAGTATCAATTTCTATATAGCTAAAGAAAGTGATATTAAGCATAAGTAATATAATGGGGTACTTGTGCATTAAGGTTTCGTTTTGTGTGATGTGTGTGTTGGGGTTGGTGATTGTGGGTGATGTTGCCTATGCTCAAGATTCAGCAGAAGACTATGTGAATGCACACAATGCTGCACGAGCAGAGGTGGGTTCTCAATCACCAAGAGCAACAGTGATTGTTCCAAGTTTGGCTTGGGATGATACGGTTGCTGCTTATGCAGAGAGCTACGCTAATCAACGTAAAGGTGACTGTGCACTAATCCACTCTGGAGGAGAATACGGGGAGAATATTGCCATGAGCACTGGTGAACTAAGTGGCACAGATGCAGTGAAAATGTGGGTTGATGAGAAAGCCAACTATGACTACGATTCCAATTCCTGTGTTGGCGGAGAGTGCCTGCACTACACTCAGGTTGTTTGGGCCGATTCTGTGCGTCTTGGATGTGCCAAAGTGACATGTGATAATGGAGGCACTTTCATCACTTGCAACTATGATCCCCCTGGCAACTTTGTTGGTGAAAGACCCTACAAACTGTAGCTGCTAGATACCCCATACTTAATATATTTTGAATAAATGAATGAATAACACCATGAATTTAGGTGATGTACACTTCAAATTCATGTAATATTACTTCTCAATGTATTGAAATAATAATATTTAATAAAAATAATGCATGTTCCAGTGTTATTATCGGGTGACAGTGTTCATATATATACATATATACTATTATTTTATTTTTTATATTGAGAAAAGGGCCTAATAAAGGCCACTATCGTAACTCTTATTACTAGGAATGTTAAAACCGTATTGAAAGAGGTATGACAAAATCATCAACTTTTGAACCCGGAAAAAAAATGTACTTAAAATCAGTAGGAGTTTAATTGACAGAGAGTAATCTATTTGCTTTGTTCTTCTGCTTCAATCTATAATATGCTCTCTATCTGTATATTCGCCCGATGCTTTAAAATCGGTCTGAGTTACGTTAAGATGCAAAACTGCAGAATAAATGGTTAAAAATGACCAACTATTGCTTCAATTAATTAAATATAAATAATCTTGCGTAGATGATGTCCCGATAACATAAGTAATTTAAATAATTTGTTAGATTTTGCTTTTTGTGTGGGCATGGACGATAAATATATTGCCAGTTAATTTTTTTTATCAAATAATTAAAAACTACTTTAAGTATAACTTTTAAAATAATTATTACAAAATTCTAACAATTTTTAATTACACAATAATTCATAATTAAATAAAATATAATTATTTTTACACTGTATCAATAAATTTAATTAAATTATTAGTTTATAAAATATATAACATTCTATTATTATATCAGTAAGTTCTGTCAAAAAAATATTATATCAATAAGATAACTAATTTTAAAAATGAAATACTAAAATGTTTATTATAAAATAAATTACATTAACACCCTTAAGGTTTCATAAAATTTCTTTTGTTATTTTTCCTTTTTTATCCTTACATTACTCCTTTAACTATCTGAAAAAAAACATTACACTAATACTCGTCATGCATTGTACCACTCACTTATTTTTGAAACATATTGCACCATATACTACCAATTTTCATATATGCAAGTTTTTTAGTCTCCAAAAATGAAAACATTTGATTATGTGATATATAGAAATTATTTGCGACCGCATAATTCTTGGTCCTTGGAAACATAATAATTTCTTAAAGAGGTTGATGTAAACTTAAAAAAAGTAAACGGTTGTATATATACAATCTCAAAAAGTATGCGGAGTACTAATTAGTAATTTAAAATTTTAGTTATTAAAATATTTGCGACATGAAATAAAATTTTTAGGTGACCAAAATGTTTATTTTATCAATTAAAATAATTTTATACTAGACTATTTATTATAGAATAAATTACATTAACATCCTTGAAGTTTCATCAAATTTCTTTTGTTATTTTTCCTTTTTTTATCCTTACATGACTCCTTTAAATATCTGAAAAAAACATTACACTAATACTTGTCATACATTATATTATTCCTTTATTTATTATTTGAAACATATACACCATATACTACCAATTTATATATCACATATATGCAAGTTTTTTAATCTTCCGTAATGAAAACATTTGATTATGTGATATACAGAAATTATTTGGGACCACATGATTCTTGGTCCCTGGAAACTTAATAATTTCTTAAAAAGGTTGATGTAAACTTAAAAAAGTAAACGGTTGTATCCAATCTCAAAAAACTATGTGGAGTACTAATTAGTAATTTAAAAATTTAGTTATTAAAATATTTGCGACATGAAATAAACTTTTTAGGTGATCAAAATGTTTATTTTATCAAATTAAAATAATTTTGTATTTACCGTTTTGAAGGACTTACCGTGACTCAGGCTAGTGTACTGTGTACATACATGCATCTCACAATTTTTGCAGTGCGAGTGTCTTTAATCTCTTCATGTTAACGTTGTTTCGGTCAACTTTGGATGCATGCGACTTAGTAAACTCATCAAATATATTATTTTTTCATGATTAGATCATTTGGATAAACTTAGACACAGGCTTGAAAATTGAAAATCCATTAACTTAATTAACAACAAAAGCACAATGTTTTAGCATAATTGATACAGCATACAACTCTGCATACAAAGATATGCTGATCAACTGCCACTGATACATATTTTATTTTATTCCAACAGTAGCACGCTGAACATGTCTTAGTTAATTATCATCCAAATCCACACCATTGTTGTAGCTCAATGGTACTTGGAAAGGACTAATGTCAAAAGGCCTCTGATCAATGAAGTTCCCTGGTGGATCATAGTTGCAGCTGATGATGGTGCTACGACCATCGTTGCAGCGAACTTTTGCACACCCTAGACGCACCGAGTTGCGCCAAACCACCTGAGTGTAGTGCCTGCACTCCCCACCAACGCACTTGTTGGAGTTGTAATCGTACTTTGCCTTCTCTCCCACCCAAAGGTTCACAGCAGCTACGCCACTAAGGTCGCCACTGCTCCACGCAAGGTTCTCCCCATAAGGACCCCCAGAGTGCACCATCTTGCAGTTTCCCTTCAGTTTGTTCACGTAGTTTTGTGCAAATGAGGCAACTGTTGCATCCCATCTCAGTGGCCCTACCCCTACTTGGGAACGGGCACTGTTGTGAGCGTTCAGGTAGTCTTGGGGTGAGTTTTGTGCATTAGACATTTGTGATAGTGATGATATGGCTATGAGGAAAGCTATGAGAGGAAGCATTGAGATCGTAGGCAAGCCCATGTTGGGTTTTCTCCACTTGATAAGAAAAGGTTTTTAGGTTAACAATGATGATATTAGGTGACAATATTAGAAGCCTCTATTTATAAGAAGTTTTGGGTTGGATAAACTTGGATGTAGGAGAGTGGAGTGGCATGACGATGGAAATGGATACTAAACTAATTAATGCGGCTGCTGAACATTTCTTTACGGTGCTACAGACAGTTCAGGCTATCTTCTTTCGTAGGTTAGAAGAATCATTTCTTGGTGGGACAGGGGCTGCGGGCTGCCACGTAGCTATCAAGTACCAACTTTCATTATATTAAAATTTATCAAGTGGATTAATTACATTGTTCGTTTTAAAAAATGGGTGGGTGTCCAATTGGATTTTGACCAGGTTAGCACTTAGCGGTGACTAATGACTTTTCTTTCTACGTCAACTATACTGTGAGGAGGGGAGATCTTATCAAGCACCACGTTATCTATCACAAATAAATAAGGACCCAGTATAGGTGAAAATTAAAGTTTGGAAATTAACAAGTGTTAGCATTTTTTTTTTTGAGAATAAGCAATATTTTTTTTCTGACACACACATTCTATTTTGAAAGTTATAAAATTATAGGAGTGAAATAAAATTCATTAAAATTTGTAATTTACAGTAAAATTCAGTCAATTATAGAGTTTGTATATAAAATTGATTTTTCATCTTTGTGTAAACTTAGTTTATAAAAAAAAGTGTTTTTTTTTTGTTATTTTGATCTATTATAAATATTTAAAGTAAAGTTTATGTAAACATGATCTAATTTTTATAATTTAAAAACGATAACAACAAAAATTCATATGAAAACCCTACAGGTATTTCTCTCTCTCCTGCAAGCTGCTACTCTATGCTGGAAGGTTGAAACGTCTCATATTCTTTTAGACACGTTCACTCAAAGATCAAAGCACACTACAATAAATCAGCAATTTCATAAACAAATAGATATAACACAAAATGGGCAAGCTAATTCGAACCATGAACCTTGAACTTAAAAGAAACAAACCTTACAACTAAGCTAAATTCATAATTTGTTGGAAGCAGTACAAACATAATAGATAAATATATATTAATAACGAATATTATAAATTATATTAAATACACTTTTGTGATTTTGATTATTTGTTATGATTTTTTAAACTATGAAAACTTGAAAATTATAGATTATTTATTTTTTAATATAAATTGAGTCATATAAATCTCCTAAATGATTTACTGAATTGACCTTGATCCAATCACTCAATATTTGGATAGAGTCGATCATCTAACACTGCCTGCATGCATGATGCTCCTCCGTTGATGACCTCTCACTTGGTTGCTGACCAGCTTTAATATTTTTTTGCAGTGGACTCGAGCTTAGTTCCTGTTTTGATCTTAAAACCATCAGTTGTTGGGTTGCAAGAAACATCACATATCACATACCGAACTCGTGCCGAGTTTATGGGTCATATGGTACAATGGACATTAAGGAAAGAGAATCATGGGCCTAATCACATGCTTAATTTTAATGGTGGACCGGAGACTAAGAAAGATATTAGTAATTTTAATAAAAAATTAATTTTTTTTATATATTCTGAATATAAGTAATTTTACAGTACATTAACCGATTAGAAATCATAGACTCACTACTATAGCAATAGCAATCTAAGTCGGTTATTTTCGCCATTCAAAGTCGGTTTTGTAACCGACCTTGTTTTGGGCGTCGTAATATACACAAGCCTACAACGTCGGTTTTTAAAAAATCGACTTTGAATTTTTTTTTAATTTTTTTTAAAAAATTCGCGTATTCTAAGTCGGTTATTTTAAAAAACCGACTTAGAAAGTTACCTTACAAAGTTGGTTATTACAAAAAACCGACTTTAAATCTTGAATACAAAGTCGGTTATTTTAAAAAACCGACTTAGAAAGCGTAGATACAAAGTCGGTTATTTTAAATAACCGACTTAGAATTCGACGATACAAAGTCAGTTATTTTAAATAACCGACTTAGAACGTGACATATACAGAAATTTTGGATTAGCTAATTTGGTATTTAAAGAAGATTTAGCTCAAGCTTCTGAGAGAGATTCAATGAAAAAAATAATAAAGCAAACATTTCACCAAATAAAAAGCACAAATGAAGGTAGAAGAAAGATTTCAATTGAAGAAATGTACATAAACATAAAATATACTGAATTGTAGCAAAACAGGCAAAGGAAGAGAAAGCATACGGAAACTGAATCAGCTGCCTGGACAAGCCTATCCACTGGAACACCAAGTGCCTAAAAAAACAAAGTTTTCAGTAATGGATATGTTAGCAGGAAGGAGAAATAAAGAGCAAACAGGAAGCATAAAATTGGATATATAATTGAAGGCATGATATTATTCTCATACCTTACACTATGACAATGAGAAAAAGTAATAAGGTTATACTATCACTCAGTGGATATTCTTTATTCTTAAATCCTTAACAAGTCTCTTTTGACACCTAACAACACTATA
>PYAF01005075.1:440280-453747 GCA_007407185.1 Glycine tomentella | reverse complement strand
ATGAAGTGGATCCTCGGGTAGGGCACAAGGTTGGTCTGGAACTCAGTGATATCCACATTGATGGCACCATCGAACCTCAAGGAAGTGGTGAGGGACGAAATGATCTGGGAAATGAGCCTGTTGAGGTTGGTGTAGGTTGGTCTCTCGATGTCGAGGGATCTCCTGCAGATGTCGTAGATGGCCTCGTTGTCCAAGAGGATCGCCACGTCGGTGTGTTCCAGGAGGGAGTGGGTGGAGAGGACGTTGTTGTAGGGTTCAACGACTGCGGTTGAAACCTGTGGGGAAGGGTAAATGGTGAACCCTAATTTGGATTTTTTGGCATAATCGACAGAGAGACGCTCGAGCAAGAGAGATTCGAGACCGAAACCGGTGCCACCGCCGACGGCGTTGAAGACGAGGAAGCCTTGTAGGCCGGTTCAGTTGTCGGCGAGCTTGCGGACGCGATCCAAGCACAGATCTACGATCTCTTTGCCAACTGAAAATGGGGAAAATAAAAAATAGGTCAGAGAAATTGAAATAGAGTGAGGGAGGGAAGGAGGAAAGAACCGGTGTAGTGGCCGCGGGCGAAGTTGTTGGCGGCGTCTTCCTTGCCGGAGATGAGTTGTTCGAGGCAGAAGAGTTCCCAGCACGTTTCAGCTCATTCTCAACTTCATCCGTTGCATCAAGTTTCCTTCTCCTCTTCTTCGCTAACTCGTGCTCGATATAATTCACCCTGTTCAACGAACAAGTTGCATTCATTTTTATTTTAATTTAAAAATAATCAAAGTCGGTTATTAGTCCAACCGACTTTGAATCTTCAAATACAAGGTCGGTTTTAGCATAACCGTATTTGAATTATCATCAACAACGACGGTCTTTCTGTTAACCGACTTTGTTATTGTATTAGTCTTCAATTAATTACAAAAATACGACCGGTTCTTCTACTAGGTCGGTTTTCGAACAACAATCATAAACAAGCTGTCGTAATATGTATCTTTTGTAGTAGTGACTAGCAATAAATTAATTATATATAACAATATATGCGATTAGATATAGTGTAAAAAATTATACTATATTCTAATTAAAATTTTAAAATAAAGTATTAAAAATATCTCATATTAAATAATATTTTTAAAAAATTATTAAATTCACCGAATAAATTATGTGATTTATGTAATTGATTTCACCTAATAAAATAAAATTATTATTGTTATATTTGTGGCATTGGTCCGCGTCAAAGACAAAGATGCTAACAGGAGGCTCACAGGCAGAAACGACGACGAATGATGGAAAAATTAATTTAATAGAATAAGTACGTAGGTAAGTATTCCTTTTTGTTTAATCAAAATAATAGGTATATAGAAAATTAAATCATCCATCGTGTGATGAGAGACTTGATTCGTTAGTAGTATTTTTTTTTTGGAATGAAAAGCTTTAGAGGAGGGGATTATTTCTAGGTGAGTCTATTTAATTATTATAATTAAGCATTATATATATGAAGATATACATAAAATAATATGACTTCTGTATTTAAATATAAAATATTTTTAACTAATTCTCATTTATTAAGAAAATTAATTAAATTAATATAAAATTGTTAATAATATGTATTATTTTGTAAAGTTACCCTTAAAATAAATTCACATTGCCTTCTCATGCTTTCTATTTAATTACATTTCACCTAACTATTAATGTGTGCCACTCATCTTCTCAATTTCTTATAAAAAAAATATATGAAAAATTATCATTGAAGTTTATTATATTTTTTAAAAATGTAAATATTTGTACCTAGGGATTCAACTGTAATTTTACTTCACAAAACTTATGCATAAGCTTCAAAAAGGGCTGAACTGATATAAAGAAAAAATAAAGATAATTTGATATAATAGAATAATAATTTAGCTACTTGCAGAAGTAGTACATTAAATGTTCATTTAAAGAAGAGAAAACAGAAAATATTAAGTAAATTAGTCTCCAAATTCTATATTATAAGGAGTGAATTAAATAGTACAAAACCAATATAAGAGATTTTGAGTTGTGTAAATATTAATATGTTAAGGATATTAGAACTTAGAATTCGTCATCCTCGTCAAATCATTCCTTATTTCTTTTTTTGGAAGTCAAAGAGAGTAACTATCATTCAATGCACAATTGTGCCTATAGCAAAGTTGTACAATGATCAACTTAGTGGTTGATCATGCTGTCAGATGATACCAAAGACAGCAGACAAAAAAATTGTAGCTAAAGTTCTATGCTTTAGACTGATATACAAAAAACAAAAAGTCTAAAACCTCTACAAGAACATGTGCAATCATGTGTAAGATGATTGGAGACAAAGCATAGGATTTGTCATATATCCGGTCCGAGAAGAACAAAGGCACCTTTTCCTTCCTCTTATATATTGGCCACTGCCATGAAAAAGATCTGATAGTCTCAAAGATAGCAGCACCATCAAAAGTTTGTTCTCTAAAAGGATGCCCTTTCTAGCATTCCATAATGACCATACCGCTGCGTGCCAAATCATCAGCTTCCACTTCGAGTTGAGCTGACCTGAAAAAAGGTTTTCAAACTGATTGTAGTGTTCGGCAATATCCGTTGATGTTAACTGTTGTACACCCATCCACCAAATGTCTTTCGTTTTTTTTGCAAGAATTAAACAAATGCTCTGCTGTCCCTGGTGAGATCGGCAGAAATGATTCCTTATTTTGCTCAAATTGAATCATACAATGGCCTAGGCTACAGTGAATCAGTGAGTTAAGTGGTCCATTCTAGTCCACTTTATAATGTCCGTTAGATTTATTTGTAAAATAATGGATGATTAGGATTTGTCATCTGAATCCTTTATACCAGTTTTAAGTAATTAAATTAAGTTTTTATGAGATAAATGTATTTGATTCCTTTGCCCTTTTGTTATTTGGAACCCTTTTTTTTTTTTCATTTTTTCTATTTCCTTTCAATCCCTCTCCTTAATTTTATCTTAACTAATTTATTAGTTGAGAGGGTTCCAAATCTCTGATTTACGATTTTGATTCCCGAAACCATTTGTGAAAAGCTCGATTGGTGATCAAAACATCCCACAATAAGACACTCATTGTACTAAACTGTGCGATAAGCCGAACCCACACACACACACACACACACACATATATACAAAACAGGTCTTACGTTTCAACAAATACATAATCTATTTTGCTGATGCATGTTATATGGTCCACTGAGAGCTAGCTTCAGCCTTTCAGGATCAAACCAGGGTTTATAGCCCTCCCACATGGCTCTTATAATAGAATTAAGGAAAAAGGAGTTGTGGCAAGGAAAGTACATGTTTCCAAGGATGCATGTAATGGAGATGCAGAATTGTTTGCTAAGAAAGGAAAAGAAACCTTAAATCAAATGGTAACAACTTTGTAATGGATGGTGGATTCACTACTAGATATATATTATATTTTCATAGAATCCTAATAATTTAAATTTTTAAAGATCTGAAATGCTGCTCTCATTTTAGTTAAGCTATGGAATAATATTGTCCAAGATGCTATTTTTATTTATTCTGGTTATAAAGATTTGAATTTTTTTATCTCTCATTTGCATTTTAAGTTGTTAAGAGTCTTGTACAACTCTATAGGTAGTACAGATTTTGCACAGAATGATTTGTGTAGTCTTAAAAATTTAAATTTAACAATTATACGGAATTATTTGTAATGGCCTATTGGTATGCATTTGTGCGAGAACAACTCCCTATATGTATATCGCATATATCACATTTTATGAAAGAAAGTAACTTGGATGTTCAAATTTGGAAATTTTCCTATTGGAGAGAAGCTGACTCTCTTGAGTTCTTCATTGAGCTGAACTTTGGCCTTATCAAAAAGGCCTTGACTCTTGTGACAATCTTTCGCAGTGGTTTATCTCAATTCTCTGGAATTGTGGTGTCTCACTTCTTTTCTTCTATCCATTTCCATTTTGTTCATATTATCCAGATTGGTAGTTTTCATTTGTCATAAGAGTTTCTCGGCTCCTTCAAATTTAGGTCTAAGTTTTCTTTGTTCCAATTATTTTTTTAATTGTCTAGTTTTTTCTCTCTTTAGTTTGTGTTCATCTTGTTTTTTTTACCATTCAGTTCTATTTCTTTCAGCCTTATTTTATTTCCATTTTTGTGACTCATTGTTCTTGTTTTGTGTCTTTTTATTTTCCTTAATAATCTTTGTGTTCAACATCAGGTTTGAAGTTGAATTGGAATGAAGTAAGAGTTTTATCCTTGTTGTGAGAGATTGTGGTGAGAATCAACCAAAGAATATGAACATTGAAGCACTACAAGGACTTGGTGGACAAATGATAAGGCCACATACTAAGAAAGGAAAAGAAACCTTAAATCAAATGGCAACAACTTTGATCGAAGCAAATTCACAATTAGAAGAATTGAAACCTAAATTGCATTAGAATAATATTTAATAAGACTTAAATATAGTAGTGGTTGTTGATGTGTTTTTGGGTCTCTTAGGTGGCTTACATGCTAATTAATAAGTCACTTACTTTAGATAATTAACACTAATAAATAAAATAGCTTAGTAATGTTGTCAATAGGTCTTCTAAAAAAATGTTGTCAATAGGAATTATACATTATTTGTAATGACCACTTGGTATGCATATGTGAAGTAGCAACTCCCTATATATACTTATGTCACATTTTATAAATGAAAGTAGACTATACATATTTAAATCTTAAGTTTGTTGCCTATACTATACGTATTTTTCTATGATTAGATGGTTCCACATTTTTAGTCTGAATAAAATTGGGAGTGTGTTAAGAGATTAAAATCGAATGATCAAAACTTTTTCTTTTATATCAACAGATTTATTATATTTCTTTCAAAATCGTTTCAACAATACAATACGGTACTTGATGAAAAATACAGAAACCAACAAGAGATTTAGATGCCCTAGTTAAGTTGTGAGCAACTAAATTTGCCTGTTTCCCGCTAAAACTCAGGTTATAGTTTGGGATCTTTTTCTATATGTAGTTTAGGAAATCTAAATAGCCATGTAGCATAATCACAATTTTCTCTGCATTTGCCATCCTTCCAATATATAGGGAATTTGAAATTCATCAGATGACATAATGTCGATTATGATGTGTGAAAGAAAGACTTGGTCACCATTGCCCTTGCCAATATGATCATACTGGTCTGTAAAAAAAGGTAGAAAGAAAGAAAAGTTGGTAACCTGCATGGATATTGTTATGGTTGTCGTATTTAGACTATCATAGTCGTTATAGTTTGGGCCTGGGTCCAATTGTTATTAATGATCATGCAAATGACTTATCCATAGAACGTGGAGGCTGACTTGGTCCATGATGAACGTTGAGAACGTGCTGGATGAGGCCGGGAATTCAGGAAGCAGTTCCAATACCCGTTACGAGGTAATCTGCCTATAAATACTCATTGATCCCTGGTGAAAGGTACACACAGATTCTAACTCTCTCTCTTTCAATTACACAGAGCACACACCCCACGTCAATTGGTGTATCTCTGTGATCATCAACTTCAAGATATCATTCTCCATTGATATCCTTGAAGTTGCAGAGTTAGAGTGATCAAACACCAACCACACAGTACTTTTGTGCTGTACAGTTGTGTTCTGGGAAACAGACAGAACATTGGCGCCGTCTGTGGGAATCGATAAACTTCGAGTCCCACGCTTTCAACAATGGTGAACACAAGAAACAGTCATTCTGTACCACATTCCGAGATGCCGAACAGAGAGATCTTCATACCGGAGAATCAGAACGTGATACGGAGAGAAGGAGTCCATGTGACAGAAGCTATTTCCGACGAAGCCTCCTCTCCTGCTCAGACAGAACAAGGAAGGACTCAACCAACGCGAAGGATGAGCCAGGAAGGAGAATTCGGAGGACAACTAGTCAGCAATGTCCTCAATTCGATTCTAAGCCGAATTGAGAACATGGAGAAAAGACAAAATTTACAGAGACAAGAGGATATTCGTGACATTGCACGACAGATGGAAGAACGTAATGAGGAGTGGAGACGTGCTGAAACACAACGCATGGCACAATTAGAACAGAAATTGCAGAAGATAGTGGAGCAAGCACAAGCCCCGAACCGCGTTGAAAGACCATCACCCTCCGCCGACGATTTGAGGGAACATTTGAATCATTTACATAATACTGACCACGAAGGAGATCAGATACGAATTGAAGAACAACCTCGGGTACAGGAGCTGACGCATGATGGGGGAAACAAAAATGAGTCTCCAACCAATCGAATGAACGTTGGTGGAAACCAGTCTAGCCAAGTAGAGGCTGAGGCAAACCAAATACGTCGAGTAGACAGAGCAGAAGCTCAGTGGGACGATCAGAGATTGGTGGAACAAGATAAGCTGAAGGAGCCGGCCACATGTGGCAGAGAAGGACCTGTTTATCGTCAGAAATATAGCCGGGGACAACAAAACAATAGTCCGTTTGTAGACGAAATCGTGAGTGCTCGGTATCTGGATGACGTTGATGGGTCTTTTCTGTCAAAGTATGATGGGACGCAGGATCCCCAGGTACATATTGATGAGTTTGACTTGCAAATGTGTGTCCGGGGCATTGAAGAGCCCATTATATCGAGGATTTTTGTTACGACGTTGACAGGCCCGGCACAAACGTGGTTCCATACTTTACCACCGAGGTCGATAAGGAATATCGAAGATTTTGGCCAGAAATTCTTATTGAATTTTGCAACCAGCAAAAAGCAGCCGAAGTCTGAGTTCACTCTGGGTAAAATTAGACAGCTACCCGGAGAAACATTGCAGAGTTATCTGGATAGGTTCAAAGAGGCTGCCCTACAGGTGGATGGACTAGAAGAAAGAGTTCATGTATACCTGATATCAGCCGGACTCAACGGATCGTCGAGATTTGCCAAGTCTATCTATAAAGACCCGGTAAAATCCTTGATGGAATTTCGTGCTCGTGCAAAGAAATACTTGGAACTGGAGCAAATGGAGGTCGCCAACAGCTCGGGACGAGGAAAAGAGCGACACGAAAGGAGAAGCCCACCCCCAAAAAATAGGGGATACCCGGAGAATCGAGCTCGGAATAGCGATATGAAACCTCGACCAGGGAGATACGAGAATAAATATGAGAAGTATACCCCATTGAACGTATCCCGCTCACAGATCTGGAAGGAGGTCGCACTCACCGAGATGAAAAAGGTTGAACGACCCCGACCCGTATTCAACAAAGCAGGGTTGGACAGGTCGCGCTTTTATGAATTCCACAATGGACCCGGTCATACCACGGACCAATGCTGGGATTTGCGAGATGCGATCGAAAAGTTTATCCGAGAAGGCCGACTGAAGCAGTACGTGATCCGGACACAGGGAAGAAAGAACAAACGGAAGGGGGACGAAAATTCACATGACAAAAGAGACGAGGGAAAGAGACCCCGTGAAGCCCGTGAAGATAACGACATATTCCCGGAACCTGAGTTCGAGTGTAATGTGATATCCGGGGCGATGGGCAGAGGAGGCGATACGGCCAACCAGAGAAAAAAATATTTGAAGGAGGTATTGTCGATCAGAACTCAGCCGAAGTTTAAAGTCAAAACGGGGGAAGCTGAACAACCACTCTTGTACTTCACAAGGGAGGATATGGAGGGAGTTATGCCCGGACACGAGGACGGATTAGTTATATCAGCAACGATAGGCAATTGCCGAGTAAGAAAAATGTTCGTCGACAACGGAAGTTCTGCCGATATAATCATGTGGCAAGCTTTCAAAAAGATGAACCTGGCCGAGGAAGATTTAAAGCCATGCAGAACCATGCTAACCGGATTCAATGGTGGAAATACCTCTGTTAAAGGATCTATCCGTTTACGATTAACTTTGGGAACAAAAGAAGCGTTCAAATCTGAAATAGTGGAATTCGTCATGGCAGATTGTCCGTCCCAATATAACATGATTTTGGGCAGACCCACTATACATAAGTGGGATATATTGATGTCCACCAAACACCAGAAGTTGAAATTCGTAGGCAGAAACGGAAAGGTGGTGACAATATGAGGAGACCAAAAAGATTCCCGACAATGCTATTATGATACAGTTCGGGAAAGTGAAAATAAAGGAAGGACAGAACATCGGGAAAACACAGATGACAAGTGCTCCCGGGGACGACAAATAAACATAGTAGAATTGGACATGCGGGAAGCACCAGACGAATGGAGGCCAGAGCCGGCAGAAGAAGTAGAGAAGGTTCAGATAGGAACCGAGGCCGGTCACACCACTAATGTCGAACATACAATGGACCCCGGACAGAGGAATACATTGATTCAGAGCCTGATAAAGAATCGTGACGTCTTTGCGTGGAAGGCGTCGGAGATAGTCGGAATAGATCTTGTGGTTTGCTGTCACAAACTATCCATGTACCCGGGATCAAAACCAGTAGAACAAAAGAAGCGGAAGCTAGGCCCCGAGAGAACACAGGCATTACGCAATCACATCGATGAGTTGTTACAAGCTGGATTTATACGGGAAATTCAATACACCACTTGGCTTTCAAATGTGGTGATGGTCCGCAAACCAAATGGAAAATGGAGGGTCTGTACGGATTATACAGATCTGAACAAGACATGCCCGAAGGATGCATACCCCATGCCGAACATAGACCAGTTCGTCGATAATTCCTCTGGGTACAAAATTCTTTCTTTTATGGATGCATTCTCCGGATACAATCAAATCCCGATGCACCCGGAAGACCAAGACAAAACGGCGTTTATCGGCGACAAGGCCAATTATTGTTACAACGTCATGCCATTCGGACTAAAAAATGCATGTGCCACATATCAGAGAATGATGAATAAGGTGTTCGAGCCGCAGCTTGGGCGAAATATAGAAGTCTACATTGACGACATGATAGTCAAGACTGAAAAAGTTAGTAGACACGTCGACGACTTAGAGGAAACATTTAGTCGGTTATGGAAATTTAACATCCGACTAAATCCTTTGAAGTGTACTTTCGGAGTCGGAGCCGGAAAATTCCTGGGTTTTATGCTAACGCATCGAGGGATAGAAGCCAATCCGAACAAGTGTCGCACCATATTGGATATGCAATTCCCGACTAGTAAGAAAGAAATACAACAGTTGACAGGGAGAATATCCGCACTAACACGTTTCATGCCGAAGTCGACGGAGAAGGCCCTTCCTTTCTTCAAAATGTTGAAAAAGCAAGCCGTCATACAATGGAGCCCAGAGTGCGACGTGGCGTTCGCAGATATGAAGAGATCTTTGGCATCTCCCCCGGTTTTGTCAAGACCAAAAGAAGGGGAAATATTGGTTATATATTTATCGGTGGGCGAGGAAGCCATTAGTGCAGTACTGATAAGAGAGATCAAGGAAGAACAGAAGCCCATTTACTTCGTCAGCCGGGCTCTGCGCGATTCCGAGTTGCGATACCAGAAACTGGAGAAATTAGTATATGCGCTAATTGTAGCCGCCAAGAAATTGCGCCCGTATTTTCAGAGCCATACCATTGTAGTCCGCACGGATCAGCCTATTCGACAAGTACTCCACAAGCCAGACCTGGCCGGAAGAATGACAAATTGGACGGTTCAGTTATCCGAGTTCGACTTAAAATTCGAAGCCCGCCGTGCTATTAAATCACAAGCGTTAGCGGATTTTGTACGAGAACTCACCCCAATTACTCTGGAAACGGAACATTGGTGGACATTATATTTAGACGGATCATCCAATACAAAGGGAAGCGGCGCTGGGGTGATAATAGAGAATCCAGATGGAGTAGCAACGGAGTTCTCACTACAGTTGAGTTTTCGGACGTCGAACAACCAGGCCGAGTACGAGGCACTGATAGCCGGACTGAAGCAAGCAAAAGAACAAGAAGCTGGCAAGGTAAAAGTATACACGGACTCCCAATTGGTCGCAGCTCAGATAGAAGGTCGCTATCAGGTGAAAGGACCATTATTGGCCAAATACTTGGGGAGAGTAAAAGAACTTATGGCAGAATTCGCCGAGGTAACGATCAGCCACATTCCTAGGGAAGATAATGTCAGAGCTGACATCTTGTCAAAATTAGCAAGTACAAAAAGCCCGGGAAATAATCGAACTGTAGTCCAACAGCAGGTATTGCAGCCCTCCTGTGTTATGATGATCACATCTGACAAAGACTGGAGATGCCCGATAATCGATTATCTAGAAAAAGGAATGTTGCCCGACGACACACTGGAAGCTCGGAGATTAACAAGGGCGGCAACATTGTTCACAATCATTGACGACAAATTATACAGAAAGGGTTTGCACAACCCCCTATTGGTTTGTGTCGCTCCAGACAGAATCGAGTATGTGCTGTCCGAAATACATGAAGGAATTAACGGACAGCACATGGGGGCGAGGTCATTGGCAAGAAAAGCACTCCGAGCCGGGTATTATTGGCCGACGATGGCAGCTGATGCAATCGACCACGTAAAGAAATGCGAGAATTGCTAGATGCATGCGTCGCAACTTTTGTCACCTCCTGAAGAGTTACAGTCTATTTTGGCATCATGGCCGTTTTTTAAATGGGGCATGGATTTATTAGGACCCTTTAAACCGGCAGAAGGACAGAAGAAGATGTTGGTCGTCGCCGTGGATTACTTCACCAAGTGGATAGAAGTGGAACCATTGGCCACCATCACATCCGCCCGAGTACAACAATTTTTTGAAAGAAATATCATTGCGAGGTTCGGAATTCCTGGAGAAGTCCTCACCGACAACGGTACACAATTCACGGACAAAGGGTTCCGAGAAATGATGACCAACTTCTAGATCCGACACAGGTTCACGTCGGTCGAACATCCCCAGTCCAATGGACAAGCGGAGGCCGCAAATAAAACAATCTTGGAAGCCCTGCGAAAACGTATGCACGACGCCGGATCGAGTTGGGTGGAGCAGTTATATCATGCTCTATGGGGAATCCGAACTACGGTTCAATCATCAACGAGAGAAACTCCATTCCGGATGACTTATGGAAGTGAAGCCATGATTCCAGTTGAGGTCGGACTACAGTCATGGCGACGGAGTCAAGTGCTACGGGATGGAGGGGAAACGAATAACGAAACATTGGCGCTGGAATCAGCACTCATTCAAGAGGCTCGGGTAACGGCCCATGCTCGGGAGCTCCAGATGAAGAAGCAAATGGCGTACGCCTACAACAAGAAGGTGGTCCCACGACAGTTCGAGGTTACCGAACTAGTATTGCGACGCGCTGACGTAGGAAACAAAAATGCTCGGGACGGAAAATTAGCAGCCAACTGGGAGGGCCCGTACCGAGTTACGCAAAAATTAGACAAAGGGGCATATATATTGGAAACATTACAAGGCAAACCGATCAAGCGAACATGGATGCTGATAAACTAAAGAAATATTATAGTTGAGGCCCCAACCTTTCTTTTAACAGGAGTACGAACTCGGAAAACATTCTATCCGACTCCGTATGGTTCCTGTTCGTTGAAAGCACATAGGGCAACGGAAAGATGCAGTGTCGTTGAAGTCCCAACCTTTCTTTTAACAGGAGTACGAACTCGGAAAACATTATATCCGACTCCGTATGGTTCTTGTTCATTGAAAGCACACGGGCAACGGAAAGATGCGGTGTCGTTATTGGGGGTATGAATTCGGCATCCGAGCACATATGGTCCCCTTGCACGGCAAAGACATTGTTAATAAATATGAACTCGGAAGAATACCTTCTTAGTACATCATCTTCATTTCAGAGTAAGTTATACCGTTGTAAATACAAAGCGTTAGTCTGATTATATTCGGATGTACCATTATTGTAACACAACGGATATAAATGCAAGAACTATTCAGTATCATGGGGTCTCACTTACGTTGTGCATCGTTACATGCAATTTTGCTAAAACATGATACGACGACGACTTTGGACGATACGCTAGCTGGTTCTGATCAAACCAGTAAGGGAGTGATCCTTTAGCAAAGTTGTTCATGGTAAAACTACTCGAAAAATATTAAACCAATAACTGATCGTTGGAACCAAAACGTGCACGCACAAGATATTTAACGAACCAAGTTATAAATTTGCGTAAATGAACATTTGTTCCGGGCACCAGGCCCAACAAAGAAAAGAAACAAGTTAAAAAACTTGTGTAAACAAACGATTGTTCCGGGCACCGGGCCCAACAAAGAAAAGAAAAATACAAAGATAAAACAAATTGTTCCCGCCTTTTTAATCCTTCGAAGAAGGAACGGAGTCGGGAGTCGGCTGAGGCAGATCGGCGACTGATACGGGGTCGGTAGCAGGTGAGACGACATGAGCAATGAAAGTTGGTTCTTCTGTTGTCAAAGGCTCCGAAGTCACCGCCGAAGGATCTTCAGCTGCAGGAGGCGGGAACAGCTGGCCGTCCTCGACATAAGCCAAGAAATGCATCCCGGCAGTAGTCATCTCCACCCTGGGATTCAAGAAAGTAATTTGTTCAAGGGCGTTGCTGAAACCATCCTCGGCAGCATCACGAAGAGTTGCCTTCATAGCGGCTAGCCGACTTTCGTAATCCTGGACGCAGGCTTCTTTGTCGGCCTTGGCAGAGTCAAGGGACGAAGTCAGGAGGGCCACTTTCTGGTCGGCGGCTTCAAGGGAACCTTGAGACCACGCTAAATCTACTCGCAAGGAGGCAGAAACGGCTTGGGACTTGAGTAATTCCTCTTTCAACAGTTTAAGTTCTGCCGCCAACTGCGTTTGGAGGGTAGCAAGTTGAGCCTTAAAGGAAACAAGTTCCTCACAGGCCTTATTCTTTTCCTCCAAAGCCTTGTATTTTTCCTCCACCGCAATCCCATACCTACGACATAAACAGTTAGAAACATATACAAAGTATAAGTAGAGCTAAAAATGTCATGAGGAAGACACATACCTCTCCCGAACAGTGGTAAGTGCTCGAACAAGAGAAGCACAGCGAAAGGCATTCTCCTTGATCCGGACCAGCTCGGCCAATTCTTCATTCACCGGGGCACCCGGTTTGAGCATATATGAAGGGGGTTTGGTCAAACGAACCAACTCCTCAGTAACCCCCTTCTTCCATACATTATCCGAGCGAACCCGCGTTTCGAGGTGATCGGAGTTATCAGCAGGGGTAGTACGCGGTTGAGTATTCGCCACGGTAAGATCCACGGTTTCGATCACCGAAACCGGGGTCAGGGTTGTCAAGGGTGGAGGCAAGGGAGCAGTCGGGGCATCCGACGCTGCCTTCTGAGCACCTTCGTCAAAAAATGCCCTATAAGGAGGCGCACCACGTTTTTTGGACGGAGCACTGAGTTTGTCAGTTGCCGGTCTCTTGCCTTTGCCCTTGACTTCAGTTGGCTTGGGAATGTGGGCGACGTCGGCTTTGGTCTTAGGAGGAGCTGGTCGTGATCCCATTCCGGCTACAATAAAGAAACATAACAATTAATACACGAATACAATTAAGTATAAACTACAGGATAATGTAGTCA
>PYAF01005075.1:428733-440180 GCA_007407185.1 Glycine tomentella | reverse complement strand
AAAGAGTTTTCGTTTACTCTGACTACGAAAGGAAATCCACCCCTTCCGGTCAGAGGGCTCTTTGCCTGTTCTAGGGGTATGTGGAGAGTGGTAGTAAAAGAAAAGAGGAACTGTACAGGGGATTCCTAAATCCGCACAAAACAACTCAAAAGTATGGATAAATCCCCAGCTATTTGGATGGAGTTGGGAAGGAGCTACCCGGAGATGATTTAAAACTTCAATTTCAAAAGAAGAAAAAGGAAAGGTAATACCTATTTGGGTTACTACATCTTGGAAAAAGAAGAAAAAGTTGGGATTGTTACCCTCCCGATGAGCACAAATGGGCTCACCGGGCAAGGAGGCCTGGATGGCAAACTCGTCTTGGTTTCCTACTGAAATAGACACTATCCTGAAAAAAAGTTCGGAGAACCTCATAAGTCACCCAAGGGAACTTAGACGCTAATGTTGGGGGCACATCCAAATAGGATTCCACAGAAGCAGACTCGTCCACAGTTTCCGAGGTAACACCCATTATACCTACGAAAATGAAGTGGAGGAATAAATGTTAGTAAACGTACCTGGAGGATGCAATATAGGGTTATGACGACATAACCCCAAAATCGAATCGACCATGTCGTCGGAACCAATCCGAACATAGTGCACGGCTTCAGATACACAGCCAATACAGGCATCGTATTTAACTTCCATTATTTCGACCGAGGACGAAGATGATTCTTCGTCGGAAGAAGGAGAGAGGCCAACTGAAGGGTTAAGGCGATGGCAAGGGAGTCCTAGAGAAAGATCTTGTGGACCATTAGTATCAATTTTGGGCCCAAGAAGTGAAGGGTCCAGAGAAGGTAGGGTTCTAGAAAGGGTTGGGCCTAGGGTTGGCCTAGGGTTCACAGGAGCCGTAGAAGGCAGGGGAACAACAGAGAGTGTAACGTCACCTTGACAATACGACGGAAGTAAAGGGACTGAACTGCCAGGACCGGCGACGACTTTTTGTTTCCCGGAGGAGGAAGAACCTCCGGTATGACGGCGAAGGGGGTCGCTTTCGCTTTCCCCCGCCGGAAGTGGAAGGCCAAACAATAACCAAGCGGCCCTAGGGCCAAACTTATTCCTTATCTCTGCCTTCTCTTCAGGGGTCATTTTCACGGCAAGTTAGGGGAAACAGAGAGAGAATCGAAGAAGAAGAGAATGATATTATTGCAACATACGAAGAAGAACCCAGAAAACAAGAAAAATTCAGAAAGAAGATATGATGCAACCCTAGAAATCCTGATATTGATAGAATCGCAGTAATGCAAAAACAACAAATGATACAGGAAGAAAAGGAAAGAAAGTACCTGTTTGTAATAAGGGATTGAAGGTTGAGTGGAAGATGAATGAAAGGGGAACTTGCAGAAAACGCGAGAGAATGCTCGAAAGGATACTGAGAGAGAAGAGAGGAAATAATAGTAGAGAATAGGCAGAAGTGACAAACACGGGAAAAAGTAGGCAAGGTTACGGGTTTTTGAAAATAAAATTTGAAATGATAACTTGCAGCAACCGCCAGAAGGAAGGAAACGGTTCAGTTACCATAACGAAACGACACATGGGTATCATGGTAAAAACACGTTCAATTATGAGGGCAAGGAAGTAAAGTTACGTCAGTGGCAATCATTACCAAGCGAATGAAGCGACAGGTCCTTTAAATGCATTTATTGCCATTAAGGACAGGAATAGTAACTGATTTGGATCAGGAAGGTCAATAGCCTTTTCGGACACGTCATTAACAACCCGGATACATTACCTACTCAGAATAAATCCGAACATACCTATTCGGATAAGCTCAGCCGAGTACATTTCTACTCAGTAAAATCCGGATACAAGTATCCACGAAAGTCTAGTCAGAAATGCTTTCTTATCCGGATAGTCACACGACCCCGAATGTCGTCAGAACAAAGCATGATTATGGATGTACGTCCCCGAAACGTTTGAAGAATTGTATCCAGATAAACGCGGTCGGAAAAGTTATCCGGAGTGTTGCGGACAGAAAATGGTATCCGAATAGTATTTCGTCCGGAGGAAACCAATTAATTGTAGTCGGATTAATTGTTATCCTGAAGGCTGCAAAATCACCTGATGCATCCCGGCTACCAAGTATACTTGATAACCGGGCTGGGGGCAACTGTTATGGTTGTCGTGTTTAGACTATCATAGTCGTTATAGTTTGGGCCTGGGCCCAATTGTCATTAATGATCGTGCAAATGACTTATCCATAGAACGTGAAGGCTAACTTGGTCCATGATGAACGTTGAGAGCGTGCTGGATGAGGCCGGGAATCCAGGAAGCAGTTCCAATACCCGTTACGAGGTAATCTGCCTATAAATACTCATTGATCCCTGGTGAAAGGTACACACAGATTCTAACTCTCTCTCTTTCAATTACACAGAGCACACACCCCACGTCAATTGGTGTATCTCTGTGATCATCAACTTCAAGATATCATTCTCCATTGATATCCTTGAAGTTGCAGAGTTAGAGTGATCAAACAGCAACCACACAGTATTTTTGTGCTGTACATTTGTGTTCTGGAAAACAGACAGAACATATATGTACCAAATCATGTGGCCGTAGATTGATTAATTTCTGTGAAAAGTTTATAGAAACTTTTATACAAAATCTATGACCATAAGCAGTTGGAGCATGGATCATGGATGTATGTAGTATGTATCCTCCACTTGCAGAAACATGACGAACTTGCAGTGAATTTTCCACTCGTGAATTGACCAGGAAACAAAACTATCAACCTTTGTATTTTCTTGGGCAATGGATGCGCATATTCCAGGTCTATTTGGCTGTTTTTGAATCCACCAGGAATATCTAGATATTTTTTATTCTTCGAGACAAATAAAATCGTCATGCATATACACAAACTTTTCTTTTGAGTATTCAAAAGTACAAGTTAAAACAACTCCGTGTTAAGTGATACACGTGCATATGTTGTTTGCGAGAAACAAATATATTATAGAATACATGTTTACGGATTCAAGTTATATTTTGCGTTATCCCAATTTGTAATGTCATCTATTTTTAAAAAAATTAAATAATTATGTATTAACAATACAATTTCATGGCATATAATAGATAATGTTTTATGTAACATGATATTATATTTATATTGATATTTTTTAAGGAATATTTATATTCATATTATGTATCTTGAAATATATTTTTTGAAATTTACTTTGATTTTAATTGTAAACTCTTTTAATTCTACCATTTAATTATATATAATATTAAGATTTATATTTTATGTCAATAATTTTTGGGATGTTTATGTAGAGACTTAGGATAACACGTTCTAGATCATACAACCTTAATTAATTAATACATTATTAAAGTTTTTTTTATCGATATAAAATTTTACTTAAACCTGATTGAGATAAATAGTGTTTTCATTGCAATTCAAAATGTGAAGTAAAACTATTCTAATATAAATAAAAAATAGGATACTTTTGTCATTACGGGATTACCTACCATTTCTTCCTTGATTGTCTTTTTAGATTGGAAAAAAGAGATAAAGGTGAACACAGATTCTTTTAATACCCCACTTTTATCGAGGAAGTGTGCCTCCACATTTAAATTTTGTGTTATATATTTTTTTTTTCCTTTCCTTAATCCTTATGTTCCAAACATGCTTTAAGTGAAAGTCATTAATTAATTTCAAAGAGGTTATATATATATACGCCACAACGTTGAAGACTAACATCATTATATATTAATCATGTGAGCATGTACTCACATGTATATATAACAATACAACGGGAAAATATCATATACAACATGAATTTATAGTCGTCACGTAGCTAAATCCATGATGCATGTTAAGATTTATTTCTTAATATATATAAGCTAGCAATCTGAAGTGGTAGCTTGCTAGCTGCTACACTGCAACTACTTAGTAGGGTCTTTGGTCAACATAGTTGCCAGGAGGAGCATAGTTGCAAGTAATGAAAGTGCCTCCATTGTCACATCTTGCTTTGCCACATCCAAGACGCACAGAGTTTTTCCAAACAACCTGAGTGTAGTGCCTGCACTCCCCACCAACGCACGTGTTGGAATTGTAGTCATACTTGGATTTCTCATCAACCCACAATTTCACTGCATTTGTGCCACTTAGGTCACCGATGGGCATCTTTGCGATATTCTCCCCGTATTGTCCACCACCACCAGAGTGGACCAGTTGGCAGTCACCTTTGCGTTGGTTAGCATAATTCTGTGCAAAAGCAGCAACTGTGTTATCCCAAACTATATTTGGAACACCAACCTGTGATCTTGCAGCGTTGTGTGCATTAACATAGTCTGTTGGTGAGTCTTGAGCATACGCAACATGATCACCCACAATGACTAACCCTAACAAACACAACACAGAAAACGAAACCTTAATGCACAACCCCATTGTCTTAACTATGGTTAATTTTAATTATAAAAGGGAGGCGTTTGATGAATAAGGTTGGAGATCTTGAGTGCTATTTATAGTGATTTTAACGTGGAAAGGTTGTTCTTAGAACTCACAAGGGTTCATAGTAGAATTTTCAAAATCATGTTACGTGGACGATGACTAAAAGACTAGATGGCTTGCTAGTGTGGCTGACGTAGTGCGGTTGACGTCTATCTACTACGTAATAATATCACTAAAGTAGTGTGCTTACAGTAAGAAGATGAATGTTGCAAGGGAACATATTGGTTTTTAATTTTCCATCTCCTAAGCCAAAACCTTGTCTTGAGTGGTCTTATATATCTTTTAATTGGTTAAAGCCTATTTTTGTGCAAATTAATTCTTACTAACACTTTCTTTGGTAAAGGAAAAATAGGATAGAAAATAGAAAGAGAGAGGGGAGTGTTGTGACTTGAATCGCAACCGTACGGGAGATGACAAAAATATATATAAAGAAAAAAAATTAAATGAAATCACCACCAATTTTATTCATTAAATTGTAAAAAATTTGGAAGAATATAAAAGAAAAATGGTCTATGAAAAATGAAGTTATAGATTCCGGAGTAAGTTATGCAGTTGGAAGGGCAAAAACTAAGTAAAAGGAAAGATAAAGAAAGAGAACGGAAAAAAAAAAGTAGAAGGAAATAAATTAAAGAAAGAGAAGGTGATAAGATGATTATATGAGTTGTTTGATAGGAAAGAAAATAAAAGAAAATATTTTTTCTCTTTATTTGATTGTGTACAAAATGAAAGAAAATAAAATAAAAATATATTTTTAAATATCTTATATAATAAATAAAAAGGATGACCATAAAAATAAGGGTTAAATTATTCTTTTATCGTCAACTCACTCTTTTCTTTACAAATCCACGGATTCAATTTTGTTTGGATCCTACAGTATTTTTTTTTTACTTCTTCAATTTATCTGGTGTTTCAAACCGTGGAAAAGAAGAGTAAAATGTCATTTTCCCCCCCTGTTATCCATCCTTCCAAAATCAGTTGTTCCAAACAAATGCTAAATTTCACTGCACCCTTAATACATCCATTAAAATAAAATTTCCCTTACCCCTTTTCATTAACAATGTATAATATGAAAATAAAGGTTATTTTATTATATTGTTGAGAATAAGAAACTAAAAAGAAAAAGTTCTATAAAAAAGGCCAAAAAAAAAAAAAAACAGAAAAGTCAAGATGCCACAATTTGGACAAATTGGCCATCTCGAGACAAAAGTATGAGGTTAAGGAAATTTATTCAAAGAACTATTTTTTAAAAAAAAACTATTTCACATATTGCATAAATTATTATTATTATTATTATTATTATTATTATTTCAATTTAGACAACAATGCACAAAAAGAAAACCAAAAGATATTTCTCAATTACTTGAAAAGGCAATACACAAGGTAAAAAATATTAAAAAAATGAGAGCTACATCAATGGCAATGTCTAAAACACCTATTAAGAGGTCATTGATTTATTGGCATGGTCCATTCCAAAATTATGGCCGAATTGATCTAATTTCTTCTGGGCCATAGAATAAAGAGTCTAACTTATGCGGGTAATTGTAGAAATTAAAAAAAATGTTTTAAAATATTTTCAAAAACATTTATATTATATTATTTATATATTTTAATATTTTCAACAAAATTATTCAAATATCCATGAATAATTCTTAAAAATAAAAAAATGAATAAATAACAAAATTATTTTGTGAGCTCCAAATAAAATAATTCTCTAAAGTATAAACTCAAATAAAACTACAATAAAATATAAGTTGAAATAAAATTATATTCTAAATTATAATAAATACAAATGATATATATATATATATATATATAATACCTAAGTATTTAATATTAACAAATACAAGTACCATGATATTTATCTTTACTCCATTAATAAATGAGTAATGAAAATATCGTGTCTATTACCTAGGAGTATCTACTAAAAATACTTATCATATATATATATATATATATATATATATATATATTGATAATTTTATTTGTGGATATCTGCAAGTGCCTATTCATCTGCAGGTCAAGTTATTTTTGACAGCTCTTTGCCTACATAACAAAAATACATGAGAAAGTGTACACAAACCAAGAAAAAAAAAAACCAATCGGTGCCTTTTAAGTGGTGGACTAGACTGCAGATGTACTATTATTCATTTTTACATCAAAATGTAATTCGAGCTGCACATTACAGGTTGAAATGACCCTTTCTTTTTTCCTTTGTGTTATATATCATGCTACCACACAATATATTGTTTTAAGGGTAAATCTCTTATACTTTGTGTGAATGTATAAGGCGTAAAACAGAGAAGAAAAATAAGAATATAGAAATAGAATGGAAATATATATTATTTAGATGGATAAAAATAAATGAATTTTATAAAAAATAATATTTTTATTATAATTTAGAAAGTAATTTTATGATCTAATATTTTTAACATAAAATTATTTATTATTATTTTTAAATATTATTAAATATTAAATAATTAAACCAAGAAATTAAAAAAGTGATAGATCATTTTGCAAGGGAACATATTGGTTTTTAATTTTCCATCTCCTAAGCCAAAACGTTACCTTGAGTGGTCTTATATATCTTTTGATTGGTTAAAGCCTATTTTTGTGCAAATTAATTCTTACTAACACTTTCTTTGGTAAAGGAAAAATAGGATAGAAAATAGAAAGAGAGAGGAGTGTTGTGACTTGAATCGCAACCGTACGGGAGATGACAAAAATATATATAAAGAAAAAAAAACTAAATGAAATCGCCACCAATTTTTTACATTAAATTGTAAAAATTTGGAAAAATATAACAGAAAAATGGTCTATGAAAAATGAAGTTATAGATTCCGGAGTAAGTTATGCAGATGGAAGGGCAAAAACTAAGTAAAACGAAAGAAAAAGAAAGAGAAAGGAAAAAAAGTAGAAGGAAATAAAAGAAAGAGAAGGTGATAAGATGATTATATGAGTTGTTTGATAGGAAAGAAAATAAAAGAAAATATTTTTTTCTCTTTATTTGATTGTGTACAAAATGAAAGAAAAGAAAATAAAAATATATATTTAAAATCCTTATATAACAAATAAAAAAGGATGGCCATAAAAATAAGGGTTAAATTAGTCTTTTACTATCAGCTCACTCTTTTCTTTCCAAATCCGCGGAGTCAATTTTGTTTGGATCCTACAAAATATATATATATATATATATATATATATATATATATATATATATTTTTACTTCTTCACTTTATCTGATGTTTCAAACCGTGGAAAACAAGAGTAAAATGTCATTTTTTCCCTCTGTTATCCATCCTTCCAAAATCAGTTATTCCAAACAAATGCTAAATTTCACTGCACCCCTAATACATCCATTAAAATAAAATTTCCCTTACCCCTTTTCATTAACAACGTATAATATGAAAATAAAGGTTATTTTATTATATTGTTGAGAATAAGAAAATAAAAAAGAAAAAGTTCTATAAAAAAGGCCAAAAAAAAAAAAACAGAAAAGTCAAGTTTCCACAACTTGGACAAATTGGCCATCTCGAGACAAAAGTATGAGGTTAACAAGTCATCGAGCCTAAAATTGGACCATATAATTAATTAATATAGTTGTTTGTTATGTGAGACTCAAATATTATATTTTTTAATTTATCTAATTATCATTTGTTTTAAAGGAAATTTATTCAAAGAACTATTATTATTATTATTATTATTATTATTATTTCAATTTAGACAACAATGCACAAAAAGAAAACCAAAAGATATTTCTCAATTACTTGAAAAGCACTAGATCCGAAATTTGTAGTGGAACCATATATATAAAGCCCACAAGGTAAAAAGTATTTTAAAAAAATGAGAGCTACATCAATGCCAATGTCTAAAACACCTATTAAGAGGTCATTGATTTATTGGCACGGTTCATTCCAAAATTATGGCCGAATTGATCTAATTTATTCTGGGCCATAGAATAAAGAGTCTAACTTATGCGGGTATTTGTAGAAATTAAAAAAATGTTTTAAAATATTTTCAAAAACATTTTTATTATATTATTTATTTATTTTAATATTTTCAACAAAATTATTCAAATATCCATGAATAATTCTTAAAAATAAAAAATGAATAAATAACAAAATTATTTTGTGAGCTCCAAACAAAATAATTCTCTAAAGTATAAACTCAAATAAAACTACAATAAAATATAAGTTGAAATAAAATTATATTCTAAATTATAATAAATACAAATGATATATATATATATATATATAATACCTAAGTATTTAATATTAACAAATACAAGTACCATGATATTTATCTTTACTCCATTAATAAATGAGTAATGAAAATATCGTGTCTATTACCTAGGAATATCTACTAAAAATACTTATTTTATATATATATATATATATACTAAAAATACCTAGGAGTATCTGCTAGTGCCTACTCATCTGCAGGTCAAGTTATTTTTGACAGCTCTTTGCCTACATAACAAAATACATGATAAAGTACGTATTAATATATAAAAAAAATACATGAGAAAGTGTACACAATCCAAGAAAAGAAAAACCAACCGGTGCCTTTTAAGTGGTGGACTAGACTGCAGATGTACTACTATTCATTTATATCAAAATGTAATTCGAGCTGCACATTACAGGTTGAAATGACCTTTTCTTTTTTACTTTGTATTATATATCATGCTACCACACAATATATTGTTTTCAAGGTAAATCTCTTATACTTTGTTTGAATGTATAAGGCGTAAAACAGAGAAGGAAAATAAGAATATAGAAATAGAATGGAAAGATATATTATTTAGATGGATAAAAATAAATGAATTTTATAAAAAAAAATTTATTATAATTTAAAAAAGTAATTTTATAATCTAATATTTTTAACATGTATTTATTAATATTTTAAATATTATTAAATATTAAATAATTAAACCAAGAAATTAAAAAAGTGAAAGATCATTTTCCTTCCCATTTTATTCCAATTTGAAGAGGAAATATTTTTTGGTGGATCTGATGGAAATAACTTGTCTCATTATTTTTCCTTTCAAACAAAAAACGAAAATTTATTTTAACCAAAACAAACAAGGGTTGATTAATTCTCTTAAATGAAATTGTTGTCTTGTAAAAGGCCAGCCAATTACATGGACTTGGTCCATGTACACAATGCATTATTGCAACACATCTCACACCAATTCGCAGGGACGGATTTTTTTTATAATTAATTAAAGTGAACAGATAAATAAAGGAGAATATATATATATATATATATATATATATATATATATATATATATATATATACCAACAAAACAAGGAAAAAGGAAAAAATAATAAATAAAAGAATAAATACATCGATTAAAAAATCTTCCTGCGAGCTGCGATACCAGCAGCAGCATATATATGTGATATGACCAAAGAAAACCAACTTCCACGTGACCAAGCAAGATTATTTTTGCTAGCATATAACAACGAAGTATGAGTATGAGTTATGAAGTGTGATGGACACTAGTTTATCTTTAGTTATTTCAATACATTGAAAAGTATTACAATATGAATTTAAAGTCGTCGCCTAAATTCATGATGCTATGCTTGCATGTTATGATGATTTATTCTTAAGTGGTAGCTTCTACATCGAAACAACTTAGTATGGTCTTTGGCCAATATAGTTGCCAGGGGGAGCATAGTTGCAACCTATGAATGTGCCTCCATTGTTACACCTTACTTTGGCACATCCAAGGCGCAAAGAGTTTCTCCAAACGACCTGAGTGTAGTGCAGGCACTCCCCACCAACACACGAGTTGGAGTTGTGGTTATACTTGGATTTCTCATTCACCCACAATTGCACTGCATCTTTCCCACTTAGGTTACCGGTGCTTCCTGCAAGATTCTCCCCGTATTTTCCACCACCACCAGAGTGCACAAGTTTGCAGTCACCTTTGCGTTGGTTGGCATAATTCTGTGCAAAAGCAGCAACTGTGTTATCCCAAACTATATTTGGAACACCAACCTGTGATCTTGCAGCGTTGTGTGCATTAACATAGTCTGCTGGTGAGTCTTGAGCGTAGGCTACATCACCCACAATCACCAACCCCAACACACACAATAGAGATAATGAAATCTTGTACAACCCCATGTTGGTTGATATATATTAATTTCTTCAGCTATGGGAGGTGTTTGATGAATAAGGTTGGAGTTCAGCTGGGGTTTTTATACAAATTTTAACATGGAACTTTTTTGGTTACGAAGGATCAGTAGTAAGCACTAATTAATTAAGCAAGAAATTAAAAGAATAGTACGTAGAATTTTCAAAATGATAATGCGTGGATGACTAAGAAACTAGATTACTTTCTGGTGAGGTTGCGGTCTCTGCCTTGTACGTAATTCTCAGTGGATTATATTATGGAAAAACTTTCTAACTCCCTTTTAATTAAGGTGTATAAACTCCCCGTGAAAACGACAAAAATAGGAAGAAAAATATATTGAAAAATGAGTTGAAAAAGAAGAAAAAAAAAATGTAAAATGGGATGAAAGAGAGAGATACCAGAAGATCATAGTGCAGTTCAATTAATCGGCGAAATAAGTTTTCTGCATAGATTAAAATTAGTTTACACATAAATTAAAATTAAAATTTAAAAAAAAACAAAATCTTTTAACTTCTCTAAAAAAAATTATTTTAACTTATGTGTAAGCTAATTTATTAAAAAAATATTTCATTTTTATTTTTATGTATATATATTTTTTAATTGTTTATTCATTAAAAAATTTATTCAAATAATTTTTTAACTATATTAATTAAAGTCGAATGTTAATATTAAATTTAAATATAATTTTAATTTAACAATTAGATTATAAAGATTGAAATATTATAACATATATCAAATGTTATATTGATATAAACTGATTGCTACTCATCATGCGTGTGGATAAGATCAATTTATACTAGATATAAAAAAATTAAAAATTGAA
>PYAF01005075.1:403338-416087 GCA_007407185.1 Glycine tomentella | reverse complement strand
ATTTTTCCCTAAGCATTTGAACTATATTTTCTTTCTTTGAAAAATTTCATTTAATTATCATGAATTTTAAATATATTTTAACAAAAGAACGCTTTTTTATAAATAAAAAAGAAGAGAATAAATTACTATAATTCTTAGTTGACTATTAATATTTTTTTTTATTTTCTTTATTATAACATGAATGTAATCCATGTATATCACCGGATGCATAGATCAATTGGTACATAAAGAATTTTGTCATCTATATTATTATAAAAAAAAATGGCATATGTCACTGTAAATAAAGAAATATACCTATTTGATAAAGATACATGTCGTCTTCACTAAAATGAATATAATGCATACATGAAAAATTTTGTGTATAAAATAATTCTAAATATTTTATGAAAAACATTACCGTTTAATACTTGCTGCACGAATCCATTTTATTAGAAAAATAAACATAAGTATTTAGTGGACAATACAAGTGGTATATACTAAAATGAGGATAATGCATACGCGACAAAAATTGTGTATAAGATTCTATTTATGAAAAATATATTGTTTAATACTTGCTGCACGAATCCATTTTACTAGAAAATTATTAAGGGTAATTGACAAAAAGAAATATACATGATAATTCAGCTTTCAAATTAATTTAGATAAGTTTGTGTTTTCAGTAATCAAGAGTTCAAATGAATGCTTTATGTGAGATCATCAAATTTTGTTAAGTTGAAAATCCTGTATGAAATATATATGATCGTTTTCCATTATGTGTATAACATAAAATTCAATCAACTTAAACAGACAGTACATATTTTTATTAAAAAAATCTTGTTGCATATTATATTTTTTTTTTATCGGCCTTGTTGCATATAATAATCTTCATTTTGCAATTTTTCAATAATAATATATATTTTGCTTAGTTATTGAAGCAAACGTTTAACAGTAAACTCGTGCATGTGACTAACTCTCTTCCTACTATTGCAAGTATGACTCAAGCATATCACTATCAGTCTATCACTTACCACTACATGTAATGTAATTGATACGTCACATGTTATGAATCTAGCATCTAGCAATATTATTATGGGGAGAGGGACCCAAGATTTCACATGCTTCTCCATGACTTCTGGCCATAAATTTCGGAACCCTAAGATCATTTCTATAGACGAGAAAATTGGGTGCCTAATGTCACAAGGGTGTCTGAACTTTCTTGTTCTCCTTTTGCTTTTGGACTTGAACTATGAGGCATTAAATTAAAATGTTGTATGAATTTTCATTGATCTGATTGGAATATACATAAGAATGGATATATAGGAAAATGATATGGAATGATTGTCTTTCTTTTTTTAGCAGAAAATCAATTATATATATATATATATATATATATATATATATTACAACTGTTCTTGAATATTTTCTGACTGTTGTTCTTAACTTTCTTATAATAACTATATATTTCATCAAATAATTAAAGATACAGATATCAGCCACAGATTATAATATCACATTTATATATTTAACTCGATATTATACAGAGTGTACAAGTTTTCTCACATTAACTTTTTAAAAATAATATGCCATTTTTAAACACTTAGGAAAAAACTTTCCTTTAACAATATAATTTTTCCAATGCAAGAGTAAAACAAACACTCACAATATCAAATTTAACTTACTGGGTTCAATTTTCTTGCATTGACCGTATAAAGTTTTTTATGTCTGAATATATAGTTAGTTAGTTAGTTTTATATCTGTAGTTAGCTTCTGTTTTCTTTCTTTTAATTTACCCGTGTATATATGATTTAATATTTTTTCTAGAAATAAGATTTATGTTTTCTTTCACAGTTGATTGATAGTAATCCTTTTACATAAATATATTTAAAATAAATTCTAACAATAATATAGATTTTCATATTAAAAAGAAAGACAGTTATATCTTTACTTTTTGCATGAAAAAATTTAATCTTCTATTCATTGCTCTTTCTCAGTCTTTGAGCCTTTACTTTCACTTCCCCTCCATCATCATCTCGTGACTCTAGTCTATATTTGCGGCGAAAGTTAATCCATTAATTTCGTTAAATTTTTCCTTGTCACTTCTGTTTTACGACTATCTTTAATCCTTAGTAACAGTTTAATAAGTATATATTGTTAATGTAATATTTTTTTACTTTTAACTAATTAGAAATTATTTAAATATAATTTTAAGATAATTATTATAAAACTCAAAAATATTATGATAGGTAATTTATAATTAAATAAAAATATAAATTTTATTATTATAATTTATGTACATATATGTACTGACAGCATAAATTTTTTATTATAAAAGTTAAAAAAAATTATCATACATAATTTATAATTAAACGATAGTCAACACATAAATTATTTATTCTATTAATAAATTTATACTATGTTACAGTTTGTGTCATAATTTGATCATAAAAATTATTGAAATAAGTTAAAAACTAATAAAAATCATAAACTATTTTCATGAATTTAAATATCTTTCGTAAACCTTTTGAAACACTTACTAAATAATTAACAACAGTTCATTTTGGTTTATTTTATGGAATGATCCATCCAGTTAGTGTCCAAATTCTTTTACTCAACTTCAAGGTCTCACGGAATCACAAACAAATAGTCATACACTCGCACTTATATAGTTTTTATGTAAGGACATTATTAGTTGTGAAAGAAAACAAAATTTCTGGAAAAATATTGAATCATTGTACTATGAGCTACTACATTACAACTACAACTACTACTATATATAATACGCGGTAATAAGTAATAATAACAATCTCTACACAAGCCAAGAGTAAAACTAGAGCTGTGCAAAAATTGGATATCTTAACACCTAAACCGATCCATTTTTAACCCACTTTATAGAAATGATTTGATTAATTGAATGAGTTGATTTTTGTTTTTTAAAAAACAGTTATTGTTTTTATTCAGTTTAATTTGGATATTATTTTCTACTCATGAATAAACTTTTTCAAGTAACCAAACCAAACCTCTTTAAAAATAATTCAATAAACTGAATCATTTTCATAAAGTGACTCGATTCAGTTCTTACACCAAAACATATTTTTTAAAAGCAGTTTGATTCAGTTTTGGACTAATTCAATTCGATTTGGGTTTTTTCACACCCCTAAGTAAAACTCTACACACCAATATAAAATTACATCACTTCACATCCGTGGAAGGTGATGGAATAAAAGAAATTAGACGAACTAAATCTAAATTGGGAAATTATTGTGGTTGGCATTTCTTAAACTAAAATGGATGAAGTACGCAACTACACCCGTTGCTCTATGTTCTCACACGTAAGCAGCCATACACTATAGCTGGCAAGACAATAACTTGATGATTGAAAATTATTTTAGCAAGGAAATAAATGAAATTCTGGAAATTTTGCTGAAAAGAGACTTAAACAAATATGGTTTTCCCATCATATACTATAGATTAATTAAACGTGTGAAATCAGAAAGTAGGGTCGGGGCAAACTTTCTCGGAGTCTTGTTTAATATTTCGTTTTTTTAGAAAATGAGACCCTTAATTGATAATTTAAAAATAAATGACTCATTTAAATAAGAAAAAAACTTTGCTGAAGGTCTTTTTTTTAGAGAGTAAAAAGTGAATTAAGGAAGGAGGAAAGAGAAAAAAATTGGAGATGATTGATGATAGGGATGTTCACGGGTACGAGTCACCTGTGAATCCGAACCGATTTGAATAGTTTGGGTTGAGTCAATTATATATTTGGATCAAAACTGAACCAAACCGATCAAAACCGTTCCTGTATGGGTTGGGTCACGGGTTTAGATTTATAGATCCGTTGATCCGATGACCCGATCCGTGAACCCGTAATAATAATATAAATTTTATTATTTATATATATATTAAAAATAAAAAAATAATTTGACAATAAAAAAAAGGTAAGATATTGTAAATGTTTAAGATTGCATTAAAAAATAAGATAGGATATTTTTTTATATTGCATTAAAAGATAAGATATAATATTTTTAAGATTGCATTGCATAATATAATAGAATATCTTTAAGATTGCATTGGATAATATGATAGAATATATTTAGGATTGCATTCAAAAATTGGTTAAAATCATATCTTCAAATTAGTTAAATAGAAACATATTTTGATGTTCATGTATGCATTCAATTCCAAATAATATTAGAGTATTAGAGTTTATGTTTACATCATTGAGAGAATTGTTGTGAGATCATATAGAAGCGTTTGACAAGTTTGATTATTCAACTCTCAATCAGGATTTAAAGGTACCTATTTGCTTAAGGAATATAAGCGTAAATGTAACTGTTTACTTAAGGAATATAAGCGTAAATGTAACTATTTTATTGAATTCTTCTTCTTGACTTTGAAAAAGGTCGCAACTGAGAACTAGGATACCAATTTTGTTTCTGTTCTTGGTGAATTGAGATATGCAACTTATGACTGGGAAACTAGGATACCAGTCTGATTGGAAAACAATGATATCAGTCTATCTCTATTCTTGGTGAATTAAGACTAGAGTTTTTTCTAGGAAACAAGGATACCAACTGGGATAATTGTTGTGTAAAGGTTGACTATTATAGTAAATATTGTTCACAAATTTTTTGTTTTAATTTATATTATAAGTCTATTTTATAATATTATGTTGATGGTATTAAATGAATCAATTTTACTACTTTCATACATTTGATAATATCGTGTTAATTGTATGAGATATTTGAAAGAATCGTGATAAAATAGTAGTTCTAAAAAAATTTAAATGGATAACCCGGTGATCCGAATTATTCATGAACGGGTTGGATTGGGTAGAGTCCTAAATTTAATTTTTTTTACTACTTTCAAATTTGATTAGGTTGGGTTCTAAATTTGACCAAAAATTGTTGTTAGTGGGAATTAAACCTTAGACCCCTTAATTATTAAAAATAGACATTACCATCTCCTCTAGTTTTCAGTATTGAACATATGTTACAGTAATTAATATTTGAGATCCCTTATTTTTTGGGGCCCTGTGCAGTTGGGCCCCTTGAATGGGCCAGAACTGGCCCTGTCAAAAAGTTTTCTAAATACTAAATAGCAGTTGTGAATACAAAAACGTGTGTAACACTATCCAAGACAAAAATAGTTTACAGTGGGTTGCCAATAAAATACATTAATAATTGAATCTAAATAAAATATATCATCACCATCGAACTATAATTTCACCATAATATATGGAACTTTACCCTTCAGGTGCTGAAGATGCCTATCTCATCAGCATGGCTTTGGAATATACAAATAAGACAGTGAAATTTCAAGGGTATGATTTGAGGTGAAAAATTTGGCATGCTGGCTTGTATGCCTTCTTGGCTGAAGCCTGTTCAAACTTCTTTCCAGCAGTTTCATTTTCATCTAAACTAGACTGAACGAAAAACCTTATCCACCAAGATGAGCTGCGCAATTTGGCCTTCATAAAAAGAATATCAAATCTCAAAAAGGGAGAAGCTGAATTAATGACGTTATTTTGGGTAATACCTAAATATTCAATAACTTCCCATTCTTACCATGACATGAGCAATATGCTTAGATCTTGGCCAATATTTTTAAGAGTGTATTACTGACCAATATTTGGTTTTCTAAAGTTTAGCAGCAATAATTATTATTTATGAACATCAAAATGAACGTGATATCAATTGTCAAGGAAATTCATATGTATATTCATCTACAAATCAAATTAATTTGATATTGCCCAAGCCCAAGGCTCCAATCTACCTATAACCAACTCACTCTCTTCTCTCTTTTGAACTGAAATCAACTCAAAGACTTCTCCTAATCTTACATTTTTTCTTCTAAATGCTTGAAAAGTATAAATAGAAAAAACCATTTGTTTCAATTAATAAACCCTTTAATACCAATATATAGAGAGGAAGACGGTACAATCTGTTAAAAAAAAAAATCTATCTCCAAGACTTCCTGATGAATTCTGGTAATTTATCATTCTCTTTCTGCTCATCTAGGTTTTCTTTATTTCAATCTAGGACTACAATTTTCTAGATCCTTTCCTTTTGTCCTTTTAATAAAATTATTTTTCAAACCTTTCATCCAGTTATTTAAACTAACCGCCAATATCTCTCCTATATAGTACCCGAAAAAATGCACAATGGGTAAACATGCAGTCTAGTTGATGATGGAGTCATGAGTCATTAACAATGTAATTGCATGTAGCTTAAATGCCCATGTTGTAAGCAAAGCATCAAAATTCAATTAAAAAACAGTCACTTACTGGACGACCAAATTTGGCCACTTCTTCACCTCTAGTTCTCTGTTGACCTGGATAACCTATGCATGAAAATGAGAAATCAGGAGAAAGAAATCACAAGTGAATCACAGTAGAACTCAATTTTCTATTACATCCAACAAGAGTTGTGATCTTGTGAATGATAAAAGTAAAAGATCATGATTTGTAGACAATAAAAAACTGCTAAGATTATCATGACTGGAATTGCCTAGCTCTTGGTGAATATGACCCTAAGCAGCCGAATAAATATGCCCTAATAAATGCCTCAGATAAATCCATTATACTAAATTCAAATGTGCAAAAGCATAAACTAATAGAACAGAAGCTTCACAGGGGAATGTACCTGCAAAGATAACAACACCATCAGCAGACACCCTCACCAACTCTGGCAGGGTTTTATTCAGGTATCTTGGAGATAAGTAATCCAATGCATCTGACACAATAACGAGAGAAAATGACTTTGCACGGTAGGGTAGAGAAAACTTTAAATCAGCCACACGCACAATGCCCTTGCGTACAAGACTTTTACACTTTGCACCAACATCACCTAATTCGTATGGTTCTATTCCCCAAGCCTCAGTATCCTCTTCTTCTAACAAACTAGATACCACAGAACAAGAGTCAGGACCAACATGCAAAACCTTGTGCAAACTGTCTCCATATGATTTCTTCAAAACGGGCAATGCTTGTAGGACTTCCGATGAGCAAGATGCACCACCTGCACATGCACACTAGAGCTGTTTGAATTGCTAAGAATTGTATCAAATTTGAAATCAACAATTCTATATTAATTATCAATGAATATGCACCGAGCCACCAACTTATAGTACAAAAAGATGTTTATAATGTCTAACATATTGCGATGCAGTATCATCCAGTTCCCAGTAAGAGTGTAAACACAACAGCCATACAGATAAAAATACATTATCAGCAAACAAGTAGCCTAATCTTTATTAGCTCATATGTTTAGTAATAATAAGCGCCTATTTGGTTTCTGCATTTTCTGTTTCCATTTTCATTAAATGCAGAAAATATTAACAAAATTAATGGGTTCAAGAGAAAAATTTACATACAAATTTTCTAAATTTGATTCGAAATGGGAAAAATAAACTCCATGCCTCTTGCTCTTTGTTGGTTTTATTTCCTCTTGATGTTGACAAAAGTTGAATGCATACAAATTTAAGGAAATGATAGTTGAACATGTTTCCTAAAATCAAATATACCATAAAACAGCAGAAGTTATTAATAAATAGAAATTTTGAAGGTAGACAAAGATGAATAATCCTATCTATACATGTATCATGTATGTCAAAATGATACCAAAACAACCAACAACTTTCTAGTTTTAGATCATACCATCCACACACAAGAACAAGTTATGGGATGAAACCAGAAGTTCAAAAAACAAAATGCGCATGCTGATGGGAGACACCAACAAAAATTAAAAAAAATAAAACACTCAAAGCATTAACACAATTTAAAGGAAATGAGAAATTTCAATGATTCTTTGCCAGTTTACCATAGTTTCATATAAACATGATGTCTTACATGGAAAATGTTCTGTAAACATAATATTGTTAAATTACAAAAAGACAGTTTTATTTACCTTCAAGTTTACTTACATCCTTAATACCACCGCTAGCTCCACCTGCCATGTGACCAAACAAAGTAGAGTGAGTATCAGTATCAATGGAATTTTATAGCGAGTTCACAAGACAGAATATCTTCATTGTTAGTTTATGCAGTGATGTCTGCCAATATTCTTTGTATTTTACATAAATATTTTCTTGCTAAAGCTGACAAATTAAGAATGACAATTTGAAAATGACTGAACGATCAATGACAGGAAGACTAGATCTAGGATCTATGAGGCAAGTGCAATATGCATCAATCAACATGCCAATGTAACTAGTATTTGTTTGGCTTCCTATTAAGACATAACTTACATTAAAATCTTTACTGCGTTATACAAGGTGATAGAGGAATTAACACAGTTCCCTTAACAAGTCTGGCTAATTCACCAAATCTGGTGGATATAAATTCAAAAAAATAATCAGCTATTTAGCCAAATTCAGAAGAGGATTTCTTTTCACTCTTCTAAACTGGACTACCTGTCCATGTGCCTTGCTTATGGACAGGGGTGGCACATAGTTAAACAACGGAAGGGATTTAGCCACCTCAATATTCTTTCAAAATATGAAAGTTTACAAAGAATTTTTTTTTTGCTTTTACTTTTACTTTTAAAGCATGGCCTCTGCAAAACTCTACAATTTTTTTTCCTCTAGCTCTGCTACTGCTTATGGATAACTTGTTTTATCAGTCCTTTTGTATAGCCTGACGCCAGAGTTGATACACATATTTTCATTTGTATTGCTCATTTTTTTTCAGTTACAATGTTACATTGACCGTATTCATTTTGGGTACTCCACTGTGCGGTTTGGTTGTTCCTTGACTGTAGCATTCTCTTAATATACACAGTCTGGATTCAAACTTCGTAAACCCAAGGAAGTTGTAGGTCTAAAAGACTGTATCCAGAGTCCAAAGTTCACACAATTTGGTATTTGAAACACAATATTTGGATGGTGAAAAATTCAAAATCCTTCTCTTATTATTTGATTAAAGATTTTTTTTTTCTTTACGAGGGATCCACACTTAAAGTTAACTGAGCTTAGTTACAAACCTGAATTGCTGTAACAATAACCAATCAGGAGGATTGCACCCTGAAAATGTGTAAATATCAATTTATTAAATACGATATGTGTTATAGCATTGATGAATATACTAGATAAAGTAAATTGAGAAAACTGTATCCTGATTCAGAAACAGAGGGAGGAACAAGTAGGAAATATCTCAAATGCAGGATCTGTCTGGTGAACACATGGTACATCAAACAAACACAAAGAACTATTGCACAGTAAAACAAATGGTATCAGACTATTTCCGTATTGAGATACATATTTTGAAGAAAACATACCACAATGACAAGCCCAATAGATAGTAGGGGAGAGTTTTGAGATTTAGACTGGATAGATGCAACAAATGGTATACTTCCACCATCACCTAACCGACGTGAAGGATTTACTGGCCTCCTTGACATGATAATGGCAATGAGCCTTCAGACCTATCACAAGTTTTGGCAACAAGCTCAGTTGTAGTTTTTCAAATAAATAAAATTGTTTCTGGTGCCAAAGTAGTATGACTGTAAGTATCTGCTGCCTAAGCTGTTTTCCAAGGGATAATTTTTTCTTGAAACCAAGGCCACCGATTTAAGTTAGTTGAGAAATAAATAATAAGCACCGCGTAATAATAAATGCTAAAAGGCTCCACATAGCATGGTCAGTTATTAATACAATACAAGATACACTGCATACTTGTAACAACTAACAAGAATCTTGTGCCATCCCTCCACAGATTCCAATTAAACCGATGTGAATAGCATAAGGAAACAGCATCTTCTGCAGTGCCAAGTACCAAAGTTACACAAAGCAAAATTCGCCTAACAATTCCATCAAGCCCTGTATGACAACTTTTTTTAAAAAAAATATCACTTCCCACAGGCCACAGAACACTTAACGTGGGAAGTTGCTAATCCTATTCAACGAATCCATCACTCATTTATTAAGAAAAGCGATGCTCATAGGGACTGACTACTCTAAGCTTAAGTAGAAACACACAACATCTGGTTCAGCAGTTAAACCATAAAAGATGAATAAGTAAAAGCAAGTCGATCCAAAGGAACTAAAGCCAGAAAAGGGGGTTAAGCTGTAATCGGGTACAAATACGAAACGGATCGAATTGAGTAAGTGATATACCTTAGAAGCAAGTAAACAAACAATTGAGTAAATAAAGTGCATCATAAGCAAAGTGTGGTGAGCATGGAGAAAGGGGAAGATTGAAGGAAATACCTAAGAATAGTGATGAGAAATGAAAGAAGGTAGATTCCTTCAGTCGCCACTAAGATCTGTGCAGTGTGCTCTTACTCTCTGCTCTGCTCTGTTGTGACTGAAAGAGACTCTCAAAGCGGTGGATTTGGATTCAAGCATTAATATCTTTTGTAGTATTGCATTTCCCTGTTGGGTTGGTTATTTGTGCACTCGCTAGTCACTAGTTTCCAAATTGTAAATCCAGTTAGGGTCCTTCTACTTTCACATTCGTGTAATTTTAGTTTTTAAATTTTTAATTAAGGAAATTTACTTCTTAATAAATAAAAAAATGGGTCCCTAATATTCAAATTTTGAATTTTTGTCATATATTAAAATTGAGTTTCTCTCGTAATTTAAGAATTAACGAAATTTATTCATATATGTATTTTATTTTACCATCAAAAAGTTTAGGTGAATTATTTAAACAGTTTACATAAGTTATGAGAATTTTTTTAATATTAGAATTCAATTTTTACGAATAAAAAATAAATTACTTTTACTTATTTAATTGATTGGCCCGAAAACCATTTCACATATTCAAATTCAAAAATTTTATAAATAAATAAAATTCAAATCAGAATTTACATGTTTTAATATATTAGAACTCCGTATTATTTAAAAAAAAAACATTTATTTAATCGTCAAAGAGATGACTGGTGTTAGTAAAATTTGAAAATATGAAGTCTAAAATGGCACAAATATAAAAATAAATGATAAGGCATTTAAGATTCTTGAGTTTAAGAATAAGATTAGCTCTTTTTCACTGAGTTGGACCGGATGGGCTTATGCCATGCAAGTAGCGAAGGCGTCGGTTGACAGGCAGTCAGGCACTCCAGGCCCCAGCGCATATTACTCTAAACACTATGGATTGAATAATTTAGGATCGATAGATAAATGAATAAATAGGTGACAAAATGGGCTACTTAGTCTAATGCGAACTGACCTAATGTGAGTTATAGGTGATAATGATTCAGAAAAAAAAAATTAAATTTAATTTGAACCTAAAAATGAAGCTCAGTTCCATAAAAAATCTAATTTTTGTGGACTTTTAGTGAATTTTTTGCTGGCTTAGTCTGCATTAATCATGATTAAATCGAATTAAAAAAACTCGCATTTAATTAAACTAAAAAATTAAATTCAAGTTCTATATTTATCAAACATGTTTGAATCAATCTGACAAATCCAATTCATTTTATCAATTCTATGAAAGGTTTTGTAACTTTTACTTATTTTATTAGAAAGGAAATAGGAAGGAGAAGTCGTTAAATTTTGTGAGCCCTATTAACTTTTCTTATTTGTCATGATTTGGATAAGATTTATGTTGCATTACTTTTTTTTTAAAATATCCTTAATAATATAAAAAATAAATATTTTTTGTTAAGAAAAAAAATAATAGAGTAAATTTTTAATTAATATAACATATTATTTACATAATTGATGTATTTTTTTTATTCATTCAAACAGAGAGATAGAAACATTTTTACTTCTTTTATTCTTATTTCTTTCATATAAATAACACATTTTTACAGGGGGAAAAAAAACACATTTTTTTCATTTCTTCTTTATTTTTATCCCCTTCCCCTATATCACTTCTAATGCAAACAAAAGTTCGATCGAAGCCTACTCCAACTATCATATACCGCTGGGTAAGAGGAATTTAGGGAAACCTTTTACTTTATTAAATAAAATAAATGGTTTGGAAAACCAGGCTTTATTGATATGAAACTTCGTTTTAAAGTTTTGTTATTGCGAAAGGAATAAATCAAGAGCATTGCTGTTTAGTACGAATTCTGAAACACGAATTGTACGAAATTGAACGGTGGATATTTGTTAAAAATGCATTTTGATTAAAAGATTTTTAACAAATATAATAGGTGATTTGTTAAAAATCAACTCGCGAGGTAATGACGAAATTTAAATTCGTACTAAATAGCATTTTTCATAAATCAATAACAAATATTTTAAGCCAACTTTTTCAGTATTTCAATCACTTTTCAATGGATAAATAAGTAAGGCATTAAGTACACATAAAACAAAAATAGAGGTCCTATTTGTGCTAAGGGGAAAAATGACTCTTTAAATTTGGAAGGGTCATCGACCAAATTTCAATACTTAGAAGGGTTAAATATGCAACAGCAACAATATTTTAGCTTATACTAGCACAATATCAGTGACCCGTGTGGATATACCAGTAAATCATAAAATTCAAATGTATAATATAATTATATGTATTTAATTATAATTATTAAATATATAATATAATTGTATATATTTAGTTTTAACTTTGTAGAACTTAATAAATAAAAATTAATAATAAATTTTGTCTATTTTTTATAAATAAAAATGAATACTTAAAAGATATTTAATGTTAACTAAAAATATTTTAATTTATGATATTATTAATAAAATAATTTAAATTAATTAATTTTGACGCAGAAAGATTTAAAATGAAAGATTAGAATTTAAAATTTAAAAGAAAAGATTGAAATATAAATAATAAAAAGGGAATGTAATTAATAAGTTTCAATTTTTATTGAAAGAAAAAG
>PYAF01005075.1:388633-403238 GCA_007407185.1 Glycine tomentella | reverse complement strand
CATTTAAATTTTTTTTTCAATCTTTGATAAACTTAATAAAAATATTAAGATGAATATTCTTATAATTCAATGATTAAATAGATTACAATATATTTTATATAAAATTATTAATAATAAGTAGTATAAAACTTGGTGTAACTTATAGTGTTAAAAGTTAATTTCTTATTACAAGTTACACCAAGTTTAACTCTATTTCTTTTTTTTATCAATGAAAATAAAAATATTATTAATATTAAAAAATTTATAATAATTTATTCATGCGTCATATTCAACCATCTAAATTAGAATTCTTTTTCAAACTTAGAAAACAAAACAATCCAAAAAATTAAAATATAACAATTTTAATAAAAATTACAAAAATACTGTAGTTCTGAAATTATTTAAAAAAATTGAACAAAATTATATTGTGAAATAGTTTCAGAACTACAGTATTTTTATAATTTTTTTTATTAAAATTGTTATATTTTAACTTTTTTTCCCAAAACAACCCTTTCACCCCACCCTGTTTGGTTGGAATGTGAATGTCCTGTACTCCTGTCTCCTTTTCTTTGATTCTCTTTATGTTCTCTCGGACGAGTAGTGTCAGGAGGAACATTTATTTACCAAAAGGATTTATATGATGTAACATAATTCATAAAAAAAAACTTTGTTCTTTATAGTAAAAAGTTTAATCCTTTATTTGTGTGTATAGAAAAATATCTATTAAAAACTTAAATAGATAATAGTATCTCAAGATCTTTAGCTGCCGACTGCATATCTAAGTTATAAAAGAAAGAAAAATATTATTTACCAAAAGGGAAGAGAATAAGAATCAAAACTTGAACATTTATCCTCCTAGTTGTGTTGTGTTGTTTCTGCATGAGAACTAGTAAGGGGCATTGTCCGACTCAAAAACACATGGCATCTTTATTAAAATGCAAAGTTGTGGTGGGTCCCTTCTGTCGCAAGCTACATTATCGATTCGATGACTATGATCTCTCACCGACCTAAACAAATAGTACTATTAATAGACTTGTAGAGTGTTATGGTATGTACCTGTTTTAGAGCATTAGCATAGATTTGGCAACGCTGTCTTCATCTGATGTATATCAACGTAATTCGGACACCCTTTATAACAATGGAGTTGGACCTCTGCTTTCTCTAACTCTAGCTAGGATTGAGAAACAAGAACAACGATATTGAGGAGAGTGTTTTTAATGGCGGTGGAGTACCAGTGTTGTGAAACTCAGTTTTTCATACGCTTATTGATAATTTTGCTGCTTGTGTTGTTTGCTGGATTGATGTCAGGGCTCACTTTAGGACTCATGTCCTTGAGTCTTGTTGATCTTGAGGTTCTCGCTAAGTCTGGCACCCCTCAGGATCGCAAACATGCTGGTAATTTCTCAACATAATAATCAAAACATGCATGAGTTCCTAAGATTTTTGTTTATTGTTTAAAAAGTTTAAACCATCTACTAGTTATGGTTAGAGTTTAGAGCTCTCAACTTTAGAATTTTTTTTGGAGGGGGTTGTCAATTAGTTACATAGTATCTTTTTGATTTCTGTGGAATTCTAAAACTGAAATAAGGTAGCTTTAATCAGCTTTCTTAAACTGACACTTCAATATTTGGAGAAAAAAAAAATTAGCAGGGCAGAAAATAAAATCAAGGGTACTTGGTGATTTGTAGTTTTAATCCATTAATTTCTTGGATACATGTGAGTACGTGACTGTAATTTTTTAATCATAATTTAAGTCTTTCCCTTCCCAAGCTACTTGGACACTTACGTTATATGAGGGAACTTTGTCGCTGTAGAAATAGGAATAACATTGTTATGGATGCCACCATTGAATCTTGAGCTGTTTTAACTTGTGTTTTTGTAATTACAGCGAAGATATTGCCTGTTGTCAGAAATCAACATTTGTTGCTTTGCACTCTTCTAATTTGTAATGCTGCAGCCATGGAGGTACAACTAAAAATAGGTGTTAGTGTGTATTTAATCAAATGGTTATGCCAAAACATCCAGCTAATATTGGATATGGGTGCTTTTGTCAGGCACTTCCTATCTTTCTTGATAGTATTGTTGTGGCGTGGGGTGCTGTCTTGATTTCAGTAACATTAATTCTTCTGTTTGGTGAGGTGAGAAAGTTTTTTCTCCTTATATGTTTAAATAAAATACATACATATCACAGGTTAGAAACTGAGTACACTACATCTCTTTCAACAAAAACTGATTGTGAAATTCAGAAGCTCATGTTCAATCTTCATTCATTAATCAGTGGAAATAATTCAGACCAGATCTTGTTACTGTTCAGTTTTCCAATCATGGGAATGATACGTTTACTAGACTTCGGTGGTCCTAAGTCCTAATCCTGCTGGATTGCTGCATTTATAGCGCATATTTACTTAAAATCTCTCATATGATATCTTTGGACTCAATTGCTCTGCTTGCAGTGTAAAATTTCCGACATCTGTTTACTTGTTTGTAGATTATACCACAATCAATTTGTTCTCGGTATGGTTTAGCAATTGGTGCAACAGTGGCTCCATTTGTCCGGGTTCTTGTATGGATATGCTTTCCTGTTGCTTATCCAATTAGCAAGGTGACATACAATGAGCAGATTTTTTGTTAGTACTTCTTTTAGTTTTATTTGAGTAAAGATGGACCCAATTTAGGTTTTTTTTCTTTACTTTCTTGCTTATCTTTACATTTATTTGGGGTTCCAGTTGTTGGATTATTTGCTGGGGCATCGACATGAAGCCCTTTTCCGCAGAGCTGAGTTGAAAACACTTGTAAATCTGCATGGCAACGAGGTATGTATCAGACCTTTATGATGTTTTGGATTGAAACAAAGGCATGCATCTACTCGTTATTGATTAATTCTCTCTTGAAGTTGGAAGACTTGTAATTTTCTGTGATCATCTTGTTACTTCATCAGTATGCTGCATTTTACTACTTTTGTTTCCAATGTCAATAATGTCACTGAGGGTTATCTTAACTTCTTGTGGTTATTTAGACTCCTTCACTATGACACTCATGCTTCCTTATGTTGTTGCTGTTCCATGATGAATTGTATTGTATTAGGCTGGAAAAGGTGGAGAACTGACACATGATGAAACCACAATCATTGCTGGAGCGCTTGAACTCTCTGAGAAGACTGCCAGGGATGCCATGACCCCCATAACTGAAATATTTTCTATTGATATTAATGCAAAGCTTGATAGGTAAGGAAACAATGTGACTCAAAAAAATTACAAAATGCAAATTAGCTTTTGTATCTTATACAGCATTTTGTCATCAAGCAGGGATTTGATGAATCTAATATTGGAGAAAGGGCATAGCAGAGTTCCTGTCTATTACGAGCAGCCTACAAATATTATTGGACTTGTCCTGGTATGTATATAGTCTCTTATTTTTCTTTATTCCTTCAGTAATGAACAGTCATTTTCTGTTACGTGAAAACTTCTTATAAAAACCACAAACAGTGAAACAGTATTACACCAATTTCTTTGAGCTTCAATGTGTCAACTTTCTTTCCAGCAAGATTATTGCAGATGTTAAATTGTTTTATCTGTTCGACTAAAACTATGTTGCTAGATTTTGACAAACCCTCAGCATCATTTTTCACAAATTTAGCAAATTTTGAGGCAACTAAAATTGAAATTTAGCCATGACATGTGACATTACCAATATTTGAGAGTCAGACTATGTTTTGAAAGTATATTTCCTTTTCCTTTGCTCTATATATCATTTGTTTTTCCCCACATCATTTATTTCTTGTGATTGTACATTACATTTGCTTTAACTTGAAGCATGCACTCTTTTTACTTTCAGGTAAAGAATTTATTGATAATTGACCCAGAAGAAGAAATACCCGTGAAAAATGTGACCATCCGCAGGATTCCAAGGTATTATTTTGTTTATGTTTTGCTAGTTTTATGGATGATATAATATAACTTCCGAATGACCGAAACAAATGGGTATTATATTATCGGACATTCATATCTAAATTATTACATATATTAACAGGGTTCCAGAAACGTTGCCACTTTATGATATTTTGAATGAGTTTCAGAAGGGCCATAGCCACATGGCTGTTGTTGTCAGACATTGTGAGAAGACAGGGCAACAATCTTCCAACAATAATGCCGATGGTAAGCATATGCTGAAAGCGAAATACTAGCTAGGAACATTTTCTACAACATTCTTTTAAACAGTCTCATATTAAACTTGTATTTATCTTTGAATTTTTCTACAACATAAATATTTAAGATTACTTAAAAAAAATAAAATATTGAATCACTTTTGCATGTCTGATATTGTATTGAATGAACATTAAATAATGCCATTAATTTCAGTGATTATATTCTCCAAAACTATTTTTTTGAAAGGCCAAGGTTAGTTGTTATGTTTTTGTTAGTGAAAAGGATTCATTCAAGCTCATGATCTCTTCTTCTCTTCCTTCTCTCTTAACCATCAAGCCGACCTTTGAACTCCTATCCTCCAAAACTTTAAATATAAATAATTTCTTTGATCGGTGCACCTAGTGGTTAATATAAAAAATTCGTTCATCTTCTACTAACATTCTATTATAGATTCTCCTTCAAATTGAGAATTTGTTTCACATCACACTAAATGCTCTTCTTCTCTCTAATACCTGTGAAATGGATTCAGTGAGAGATGTAAAGGTAGATATTGATGGGGAGAAGACTCCCCAAGGGAATATGTTGAAGACCAAGAGGTCACTCCAAAAGTGGAAAAGCTTTCCAAACTCGAATAATTTGAATAGGGGTGGTTCCCGGAGCAGAAAATGGTCAAAAAATATGTACTCGGATATTCTGGAAATAGATGGAAATTCACTTCCAAGTTTGCCCGAAAAAGAAGAAGCTGTTGGAATAATTACAATGGAAGATGTCATTGAAGAGCTTTTACAGGTACTAAATTAATTTAGGTCACTCTGAACAATTTTATCTACCATTGAATTCTTGTATTGACATCAATATTTCTATGTAGGAGGAGATCTTTGATGAGACGGATCATCATTTTGAAGACTCATGACAATGATATGAATAGGTATATTAGTATTTCACAATCTTATCTTGGTGTTTAGATTCGTAGGTAATTTAATTAGATTGGATAAATCAAAATAACTATTCGAGGATGTGTAGATAATGTGATTGAAACGCAACAAGCCAATGAAGCCATGATCCAAGGGAGAATCTATTTTTGTCAATACGTTCACATCAAAATTTATTTTCCATTTTCTTTATGTTTATGTGTATCAACATCGGTATTTTATTGTAAGGTAGAGGATCATGCCAACAATGCAGTATGCGACATAAATATGTAGGATGCTTGTATTGATTGCGTGTGTGAACCGAAAGGATTTCAGATACAATAATACATTTGGTCACATCCTCCGTAATAATTGAAAAGATGATCATGGTTATGTTTTTTATTTTTTAAGAGATAATCATGGTTGTGTTGACTTTAATCAGAATGTGAAATGGTTGTGACTTGGGTAAGTAGTTTATAACTTAAGTGTGGTGAAGTGGTGATCAAGGTGACGAAGGGAGACAGCTGAATTTCTTTTTAAAAAAATGTTAATTACACCTTTTCTAAATTATTTAATTGCATTTGTCTTCTCCTTTTATTTTCATTATTAGTACTATGGCCCGTGTATCGCGGGTATTTTTGGTGTAGGAAATGACGTTTTCATTAATACTACTATGTCTTCCTAAAAAAAAAGTTTATAATGTGATTAATTAGTCTCTTATTTTTCCTTAGGAAATGACTTTATTTTATCTTTCTCAAAATAAATAAAAAAGTTTATATTTTTCCATTCCAGAGGCGTTGAAGTCAGTATCTATCTGCTATTCAAACTTCATCATCAATAGTTGAATGGATTATACTTTAAGTTAAATGTATTAATTGGAAAAAAACTTAATTATGATAAAAAAATTATTTATTTATTTTGAGAAAGATAAAATAAAGTCATAGTGGAACACAATTCGAAGTTAGTGTTCTCAGAATACTGGTTATGTAATTACTAATTCATTTTCATTATAAATTACTATAAAATTTTATTTAAAATTATGGTAAAATTACATTAACATTTTTTTCCATTTTTAATTCTAAACGCAATAGTTAACATTTGTCCTATTTTGGGGTTTGGGTGGCAAAGGTATAAAACAAGAAGGCCAAGCGGCCCAACACAAGTACACGAACAACTTACAAGGCTGACACAACGTGGCCCAAAGTGGAGGCACGACGTGGCCCACGAGTGTACAGAAACGAATTCGCACAGGAGCGAAACACATAGGCGTGAAATAATATACAGAGGGGGATCAATTTGATTGGAGAAACATGAAACAATATATTTCATGAGAGTTGCTTAAGGGGTTGTTAAACATATGAATTGAACCATGATCAATAACTGACGGCCGCATGAACAAAGATATGAAGAAATCGATTTGGCTAACAAGAATCAAACAAAAACCAACAAAAATATGAAAAATTCCTAAAATGTATGATTTAAACTGATGATGGGGAGAAGATATGACTATTTTTGTCATAACAATTCTCTTAAAGAACCATGTGACTATTATGGATAAATGGAATTAACGTTGTTGGAGAAGGAATACTAGTGCAACTGGAATCCCAAAATAATGGATGTTTGTGTAAGGGTCAAATACAAATAAGACGTATGTGTGATATGTTCAAACTTGAGGGGATGTTTGTGTATGTTGCTTTATAAACTAATATTTCTAACAACAATAGGAGACAACAAGTTAATTTTATTTATTTTAATAAACTGAAGACAAAACTTGTTAATTTCATGTGACATTTTAAAGCCCACTTGAAATTAGTTAAGCAATTATCATGATAATTGGATATGCTCTTAGTGGTGTTAACTTTTTCTTAGAAAAACACGTACTGTCTTTGGATTTTCTGTTTGAACAAGTAGTGGTGCGTGCATGCGAGTAACATTCATTCATATCATATGTTTAACCGAAGAAGGGGAACAGAATAAGAATCAATCAAGAAATACCATTCGAGAGAACAATTCTTGTACTTCCCTTCCAAGCTACATAATTATCTATGGCTATGATCACTCCCCAACCCAAACATATAACCATAATATACATTTGGCAAAAACAACTCTAAAATCTGTGTCTGTGGAGTGGTTTCAATGGGGGTGGAGTATAAGTGCTGTGACATGGAGTTTTACAAACGCATACTAATGATTGTGCTGCTTGTGATGTTCGCTGGATTGATGTCAGGGCTCACTTTAGGACTCATGTCATTGAGTATCGTTGATCTTGAGGTCCTTGCTAAGTCTGGAACTCCTCAGGATCGCAACAATGCCGGTAATTTCTCTCCTTGCCTTATGGTCATGGAACATAATGTAAACATGAGTTACTCTCTTCGTTGTTTAGAAATTACAAGTTTGAGTCATGTATTGACTATTGAGCTTTGAGTTGAAAGCATTCTAATCTATAGTATTTTGGTTTTTACTTTTAGGAAACAATGATTCTCTTCGATCACTTTCCGCATTCAGCAATTTTGAACTGTTAAATGAACATTAGATTATTCATATTTTATCTCAACTACAAATAAGACATAAAACATACAATTGAGTGAGTCATGTAATCCTCATCTTGAAGTTATAATGCACTGCTGCATGAATGTGTAGAAAAGGTGACTGCACCGAATCCAGTTCGGAAAGAAAAATGTTTATTAGTAGTGTAGTTTCTAACTAATTTTTGTGAAAAGGATATAATACAGTTATTGAATCTGACGTGAACTTGTGTTTTGCTATTACAGCAAAGATATTGCCTGTTGTCAGGAATCAACATTTATTGCTTTGCACCCTCCTAATTTGCAATGCTATAGCCATGGAGGTACAACTAAAATCATGTGTTAGTGTGTGCTTACTTAATCACATGGATATACTGGAAGATCCAGACAATATTGGATAATGGTGCTGCTTTTGTCAGGCACTTCCAATTTTTCTCGATAGTCTTGTTATGGCGTGGGGTGCTATCCTGATTTCGGTGACATTAATTCTTCTGTTTGGTGAGGTGAGAAGGTATTTTTTTCCTCATAAATATGTTAAATCAAATGCATACATATCACAGGTTAATACATGAAGACACTATATCCCTTTTGACACAGTGATTGGGAAAGTCAGAAATTCATCTTCAACCATGATTCATTCATCAGTAAAAATAATTCAGATCACATCGTGGGAAGCAGTTAGTGTTTGTTAATCAGACTTAGTATTCTCTGTTTTCCAATCTTTTTAGTGATACCTTTGGTAGTGATGGTAGTCCTAACTCTCCCGGATTCATTCTTTATGGCACATATTTACTTAATACTCGATAGGAATATCTTGGCATCAAGTTATTCAGCTTTGTTAAGGAATATTCTCTAACATCTGCTTACTTCTGAGAAGATAATACCCCAATCAATTTGTTCTCGGTATGGTTTAGCAATTGGTGCTGCAGTGGCTCCAGTTGTCCGTGTTCTGGTATGGATATGTTTTCCTGTTGCATATCCAATTAGTAAGGTGACATACATAAAGCAGAATTTTTTTTGATACTTTTTTAGTTTTATTTGAGTAACTTGGACCAAATTTAATTTGTTATTTGTTGATTTTCTTTGAATTCCAGTTGTTGGACTCTTTGCTGGGGCATCGACATAAAGCCCTTTTCCACAGAGCTGAGTTGAAAACACTAGTAAATCTGCATGGCCATGAGGTCTGTATCAGAGCTACATGATGCCTTGGATTAAAACAAAGGCATGCATCTATAATTTATATGTTTGTTAGTTCATTTACTCTTGAAATTGAAGACTTAGCTTTCAGCACTCTTAATTTATTTCATTAGTATGCTTACATTTTCTTCTTATCCTGCTTGAGCAAGATTGTCTCTAATGAAGGATGTCGATAGCCTATTAAAAAAGAAAAACACAAGTTCACTACCTTTTCTTTTCCAATGTGAATAATGTCATCATGTTCTGGTTACTTAGACTCCATTTGGAAACTCATGCTTCCTTATGTTGTGCACTAATGATGTGTTGTTTTAGGCTGGAAAAGGTGGGGAACTGACACATCATGAAACAACAATCATTGCTGGAGCACTGGAACTTGCTGAGAAGACAGCCGGTGATGCCATGACTCCTATAACTGAAACATTTTGCATTGACATTAATTCAAAGCTTGACAGGTAAGATGTCTCCAAAAATTATAAATGCAGCTCTAGCTTTTGCATTTTTTTCAATTTTCTGTGTTCAAGGGTTATTATTAAGCAGGTATCTGATGAATCTGATATTGGAGAATGGGCATAGCAGGGTCCCTGTCTTTTATGATCAGCCTACAAATATTATTGGACTTATCCTGGTATGCATGCAGTCTGTTATTTTAGTTTAATCCATCAATAACGGCCATTTTGCATTATGTGAAAACGTTAATCCGCAAATAGTTTTGCATCAATTTCATTGAGATTCAACATGTCAACTTTCTTCCAAGAGGATTATTATTTCTTATGATTGTACATTACGTTTGTTGTAACCACTTCTTACTTTCAGATCAAGAATTTATTGACAATTGATCCAGACGATGAAGCACCCGTGAAATGTGTGACCATACGCAGAATTCCAAGGTATTTTGATAATGTTTTCCAAGTGTAGTGAATACTAACATATTATATCCACTGAAATTCAAATTAATCGCATTCTATGACCATACATTCATATCTAAAAATTATACATATATTAACAGGGTTCCAGAAACGATGCCACTATATGATATTTTGAATGAGTTCCAAAAGGGCCATAGCCACATGGCTATTGTTGTCAAACACTGTGACAAGACAGGTTATCAATCTTCCAATTATAATGCCTATGGTAAGCACATGCTGTAATCAAGTTAAACAACGCAAACTTTATATTTAGATTCTCTTTAAAACTGAAAACTTCTTTTACATCCCAATAAGTTCTCCATGTGTCTCCAATGCCTATGAAATAGACTCAGCCAGAGATGTGATGGTGGATATTGATGGTGAGAAGACTCCCCGAGAGCAAAATTTGAAAACCAAGATGTCATACCATAAACGGAAAAGCTTTCCAAACGCAAATAACTTGAAGAAGGGTAGTCTTCAGAGCAGAAAATGGTCAAAGAATATGTACTCAGATATTTTGGAAATAGATGGAAATTCAATTCCAAAGCTACCAGAAAAAGAAGCTGCTGTTGGAATAATTACTATGGAGGATGTCATTGAAGAGCTTTTACAGGTACTAAATTAAGGTCACTCTGAATAATTTTATTTGCTCTTGAAATTTTGTATTGACATCAATATTTCTGTGTAGGGAGAGATCTTTGATGAGACGGATCATGATTTTGAAGACTCGTGAATCCTGACAATAATCTTTTCATAAGACCAGCCAGCTGTCTTTCACTTAGCAATAAATACTACTATTTGACATGGCAAAGTGCTCACATTGAGCAGTATTTCGAACAAAATTGTATATACCATAAATCCAGAATATATTCCCTAAAACATAGACAAGGTATATTGTTGCAATGGGCTTGGAGTATCATTTCTGCAAATGCTGTCCCCTTAACTACAAAATTTTTATTTTTTATTCAAGAACTTAACATTGGCATAAAATTATTGGTTAATTGGTATTGGTAGGCCTAATGAGACAGTGGCTAAACCTCGACATGTCAATCAACAATGGGGGCATTTTGTCCGGTCCCGGATAGTCTTGTTATCTTGTATTGTAGGGCTTTGGGTTTTGGAATATAGCTGCGCGTTACCATCGATTTAGACTGCCAATACGATTAAACAAATGTGGCTACATTGAAATTTCTACACGTTACATAATTTCTGGTTTGTCATTGTGGGAAAATTCCATGACTCATACTATGGTACGGAGGGAAAAACGACATTGAAGTGGATGGTGCTGTAATTATAGTGGGTGAAGATGAAAAGATAAAATATAATTTTTAATATGATACGGGTGAAGAAAATCTCCATGACATTCATGGTAAGGAGGTTGACCAGTTGATGAAACAGAAGGCGATATGCTCAAAACAACCTAATGAAGGTGAAAGGCAAGACAAGCAACCGATGGTGAAGGATTAAGAAACCTAATCAAGTGCAAGAGACCCTACACCCTAAGCTGAAGTTTAAAAAGTTGGATAGTTGTCTTAAGTAAAAAATTTTAAGTGGGCAAATAACTAGCTTAAATATTCTCCCTTAACACAAGTAAATTGAAATTAATAATTACTTTTGCATCAAATGGCCAAACTGGTTGGATTTGCATTAGATTATAAAGAAAATTATCTGTACAAAATACAAACATGAGTTGCATCCGAATTCCCTGTATCCGCTAGTTATAACCTTCATGTGAGAATATCAAGTTACAGAAGAGCCTCAGTGATGATTTTTACTTCGTTTCTCCTCCCTTTTCTTTTTCTTATGCTTAGATTTATCTTTGGACCTGTGCTTCTTAGAACGCTCCTTGTCTGAGTTCTTAGAATGAGACTTTTTACTCTTTTTCCGCCTTTCTTCATGAAGCTCCTCCTCATCAGAAGATTCATATGGTCTCAATGACAGAGGCTTCTCCGGACCATAAATAACACGATGCTCCCTTACATTGGGACTAGTACTAGTCTCATCCATCCTTCGACCAACAGCACCTCTGCCTCGCTTGGTCCTGCACCAAAATGAAGTTTCTTCAGTTTTAAAATAATTCAATAAAGAGAAAGAGATATTACACGAAGGTATGCATGCTCATAAAACAACAGAAAGCATGAAAGAGATATAATACCTTGAGCGTAGAAACTGCTCAAGCTCTTCATCCTTTAAACCTTCCAGGCAATGCTCATATTCTCTTTCACTGGACCATGAAGCATATGCACTAGTGCTTTTATCCACTGCAGCATGTCTTCCTGGGCTTCTTGATGAGTTTCCAGCCCTATGGCTTCTGTCACTACTGCTTTTATCTTTTGATGTGTCTTTAACCTGTTTATCCAGCTCATATTCTCTTTTACTTGACCGGGAAGAGGAGGAGGTTGTAGTGCTATTATCAATACTAGCATGTCTTCCTGTGCCTCTTGATGAGTTATCATCCCCATGGCTCCTATCTCTACTGCTTTTACCCATTGGTTTTTCTTTAACCCGTTTATCCAGCTCCAGCTCTTTTTGCCTCAATTGCCACATCTCATTCACTTCCACAGCTCGATTTGCTGGTAGAAAATACCAAAAGAAATTCAATCCAATATAATTAATATACATAAAATATCAGCTCAACATATACACATCCTATTTGCTGTACAAAATTCACAAGTAGAAAGATGATGATCCAGTCACAAAAATTATAGAAATGAAGAAAAAATTCAGTATGGAACCACTTGCACTGGAGTCATACTGACTCGTTGCAATAGCAAATAAGCTGCATTTAAGTATACACGTGAAATTTTTTTATCATCTAGCAACAGTAAGTTGTTTCCCTCCTAACTCCTTCCTACCCCCAGAAATGAAAATTGAATAAAAATTGTTTCCCACCAATGGGTATACCCAGCATTCACAAAATATATTAATTAAAAGACAGGGCAGGGGTATTAATACAATCAGGATAGATTCAAATGTGAAACAATAATCAACATCAACATCAACATCAACATCAACAACACCTTTAACCTAAGCTAATTGGGGTAGGGGCAAATGAATCCAATGATGGATACGAAGAGGTTGAGTGGAAGGGGAAGGGGAAGGGAAGGGGAAATAGGATAAAAGAAAAGAAGGGGGGAGATGAAGAGAAAAAAGACTAAAAAGGGATCATCAGGAAGATTGGAACATAAAGAATAACGGGTCTAACCCTCCACCAAATTTATATCTTTTCTCCATTCTATCATAAGACACACTGTTCACCAATCTATATCCCACTCCATTAAGTCTTGTTTAACTACCTAATATTATTTCCTAATTCCAACACAAATGACAGAACTTTCTCAAAAGCACCGCCATAAAACAATAGTAAAGAAGTTCTGTCTAAAATAAGTGACTAAGAAATAACCTTGTTGTACTCCACGAACAGTTGCAGTGAGGAAACGTGAATTTGGCCGGGTCCGTATATTAGGCTTGCGAAGATAAGCCAGAACTCCTTCCCTTTCAGACTGCCGCCCTAATTCTGCTGCTTCCCTCATAAGCATAGCAGCTAATCTGTTTTCCGTCTCCAAATCCATTGGAGTGACTGACCATATTACACAAAAGAAAGAACAATAGGAATGAGACTTTAATTGAATGAATAACATAAAAAATTAGTGAAACAACTCTAGGATGCTGAGCTGTTTTGTATTGGGAAGGGGTAAGACACCAAAAAAGCAGCAAAAAAAAACAATTGAAAGGTTTTATTACTCATTTGGTCCCGACACATACACAATCTTTACGTTTCAGTTCTCATACCTAAAAACTAATTGCTTTAGTCCCTACACATACACTTTTTAATTATAATCTCTGTCAAAGAATTAAAAGGGTGTATGTATAGGGACTAAAAGAAGTAATTTCTAGGTGTAGGGACTAAAACATAAAGACGAAGTAAAGAGATCAAATGAAAAATTAAACCAAAACAAATGAATTCACATATAAAGACATTACAAAGTTCCCAAGGCCCTATCAATGCAAAATATTAACCAAAGAACCTAAAATCTTGTGGTTACAACCACAAGCATCATTCAGTCTTTTTTATTAAGTGAAAAAACCCTGAAGAAAAGCCTTCTCCATTTCAAATTGAATCCAAAATTCCCAATCCCAAAGAGGTTTTAGGGCATAGAAGGTAGCACTCAACTTATCATAAACGTTGGATCCCTAAAATGCACGCAACAATAAAAACAATGTTGCCTGTTTCATCTCACCACATTGGGGAAACATGATGACACAAAAAGTGAACTAAAGCAAAGTCATCTACATAATGGGATTCCAATACAATGAACAAAGGTGTACAATTAAAAAATATATGATGATGGATGCAGCAGAAAGTACCAATTCTTTTTGCTGAAAGAGAGTTGAAGTGCACGGTGGTGGTGGAGGTGGCAGCCGCAGGTTCCGATGTCGAAGTTTCTCTTCGATCAGTGACGGTGGTGCCGCTCGTCGCGATCCCTGTCTGAAAGAGAGAGAGAGAGAGTGGTGGTCGAATTTTCTCTTGGCTGGAGGTGTGAGCAACGGATCCTATCCCTTGCTGGGTTAAAATTATGGAATTTTTCAACAAAAGAATACAAAAAGGAATATTTATCCAAAAAAAATTATGGAATTTTTAAACAAAAAATAGTTTTTTAAAACTGTCTTTCAATTATTTTCTTGCTTTTTTTAAAAACAATTTTTTTGTTTTAATTTTTTTATTTTACTAATTTATATATATTAATTTATAAAAAATATAATTTTACATAGAATATTATTTAAGAAAAATACATATATTTAAATAAGTAATATATATATAATTTATAAAAATTGCATATCTTATAATAGTATTTAAGAAAAATGTATATATTAAATACTCGATATGAATATAATTTAGTTAAATATGTATAAAAATATTTAAATAATCTAATTCTTTCTCC
>PYAF01005075.1:347617-383391 GCA_007407185.1 Glycine tomentella | reverse complement strand
TGCATTAAACTTATTCACGTTATTTTTCATAGAATAAGTTAGGTAAGAGATATGAAAATATTATAAGAATAGGATTATTTTTTAATAAAATAACAAAAACTTAATTAATTACCACTCATGTTAAATATTTTCAGTTAGTTTTTGATTTATTTTATTGGTTAAAAAGTTTGTTTGAAGAAATTTTATTTATATGGATTCCATCATTTCACCATTTTAACTAAATAACTGACTACTAAATCTCCTAATATTCTTTTACACATTTTTCTAGCAATAAATGTTGATTATATTTTTAACTTTTAGAGTATGTTTAAAATTATTTTTATGAATTGCATTATTTTGTCATTTCAATTATCAATTTACTTTTCAACTTTTAAATACCTTTATATTTTTTCTCCATATATAACCTTAGTAAAACAATAATAATTGCAGGCATGGTATTTGTTTTTGGGTATACCTCATAAATGTTGATCGAGTGATAGCTATCCGTAGCCATGCTGGTAGGTAGTAGATACATGACACATCATTCATTCAAACTCGCGCCCTCTAAATATTCATGACCTTATACGATATCCACGTACCAGAGTTTTCTATTTTTTTTTATTTTATTAATACCATAGAGTTATTTGACGACAAAGATAAATATGTTAGTTCTACTTTTATAAAGAAAGAAATTGAGGATTCATGCGAATATTTTTTTTATGTGACAATAACACATTGTTAAATTTATTTAAGAAGATATATGACCTAAACTTGGCTTCCAAAATGTATTGCACGGTAAGGGAGAACCCAAAAGTAAGAAAGACTTTTGATAATTGAATTAAGTAAAATTTATGATTGTCTACTTGGCACGATATTTTATATAACTTAACACTTTAATAAATCAATTCGTCTTTTCAATCATATGATCTTTACTTAAAGTGTGGAGTGTAAGTTTTGATCACTAATACTTCAAATTTTACGATTTTTTCCTTCGTGTGCAAGACATAACATTAACATACACTCCTTAGAGGATAGTCCCACATGTGAGTTAGTCATAAATTAAAATCCAATACCAACTATTGTATCTAAATTTCGCCATAGTCAAATTGTTGGCTGTGGTACCGCTTATTAGTCGATTAGAAAGAATTTAAAAATTTGGAGAATTGAAGCTCCATTAATAAATTAAACCATAATAGTATAGTAAACTTGATGGCATATTTTGACTAAAAACTTCAAGATAATGAACTTATACTTCATGAATTTGACTCATCTTAATTTCAAGTTAAAAAATTAAAAATATATATTTAACTTTAATTTAATTTAAAATATTTCAAGAACTTAATTCATTTTAAATAAAAAAAAGGTAAATGTATCTTCATTTTATTATTTTACATAATTTCCCATTTTAAGTAAGTTAAATCCATATTTTTTTGGTGAACAAACCTTTTTTTAATCCATTCCTTTCCTAACAGATCGATGTAAAACTTGTTTGGTTACATCGTGAATTTTCAACAGTGACGTGGCAAATTTGACGCCAACGATTTTGCATCCCATTCATTCATAATCGAATATAGATTCATTCGGGATCATCATCGGTCGGACCACATGATTTATGACACAGAAGACAAATGAACTAACTCTTAATATAAGCGTATTACTTTGTGTTGATACAAAGCCTTTCCCTTTTTTTTTTTTTGATGAAATCCTTTCCATTTTACTTTTTCTGCTAAATTTGCCCTTCTATGCTGCTAACGGCTTCTTGAATTTCAATGCTAGTTGGGACTTGCATAATACAGTAGTAGTATTACTTTCTAAGTTTTTTTATTTGTTCATTTTTTCGAAAAAATATTTTTTTATGGATCATGCTAGTTAAAGAATTCAAAATACATAAGTAATACTTTTCAAATAAAATTTTATTTTAAATTCTTTAATCAATATCCTAAAAGAATAACGAACAATGGCACATTAGTTAACATCTGTAAAAAATATATTAAAAATATGTTTCTTAACTCTACTGTAACACATAAACACCATATGTCAATTCTCATAAACCTTCACCCTAACTATTTTTGTTTTGCATCTTTGCTACGGCTAGCTTCATCTGTGCTCTGAATTTTTGCCTCAACAAAACTGTACATAACTACGTGAGCATAGAATTAATCCACCACAAATTAAGTACATTGTTATATCAAACAAGCTAGACAAGACCACTTCGGCTGATGAAGCCATATTCAACACATTCAACGGCCACGTGCAGACGTGCTCCAAATATCACTGCATTGCCTGCACCAACAACCGAACCTGCCACCATTAATTGTAACCTTTTTAGTCTTTAGATCTCAATATATCATCACTACTCCTATAACTACCATGCATGCAAGTATGCAACCAACGACCACACAAACACAACAAGTCTTGTTGGAACCAGAAGCCGTAAAACCCACCACGCGTAACATGTTAGACCGAACAAACAAACAAACCATATATTGCAAATCTCTTAAATATGAATACGTCCTCCTGCTGCATCTGCATGCCTTCCACGACCCATTTTTCAATTGCTATGAACCGTCCAAATCCCAACATTTGGTTTCATATACTACTGGTATATAATAACTAGCATATATTTCTTTTTAAAATAAATGCTAATCTTAAGAATTTTGGTTAAGTAACTTAAAATAGAAATGTTTGTATTAGAAAATAAAAATTGTTCTGCATATAATTTTTTTTACACAATAAATATTTTTCTTTTTTAGTTTCTTAACTAATACTCTAAGAACACTTGTTAACAAAAACTTATCTTTTATAACTTACTTTTCGTATAACTTATATTGCTTTCTAATTCTTGATCACTTATTCTAAATCTACCAACACTCAATAAATATGAAATTCTAATACTTTTTCCTGAATGTTATCCCTAATGATCACTTATTCTTGACTTGTTTTTCATCTAATTCATCTAATCTAATATTGTAAAATATGCCAACTTCAACATTAAATGAGCAACGGCCAAACAATATTGCCCTACGCCTATATTAATTGTAACTGAAGAAAGTAGTTGACAATTAAAAGCTAAATTAAATTAGGTTTGAGACAAATAGTTTGATGTGGATTTTCAAATGCATGAAATCACAATTGTGTGGTACGAATTAATTTAGAATAAACTATTTCTCCCGGTCTCAAATATAAATAAGAAAAATATCTCATGAATGGTAGATTAAGACATAAATAAATTATAATCAACTTTATCTTATTTAATAATATTATTTTTAAATTATTTTTTATTTGATTGAGATTATATTTTTACTGGCCTCTTTTTTTTTATCCTAGTATCAAACTTTAATGAAGAAAAAATATTTTAAAATGAGATTAATAAAGTGAAATAATGTTAACTAATTTTCTTAATTAACATGCAAATTAATTATTTTTTATTATATTTACAAATGGAGGGAGTATATTTTGGTCATGTACAGAAAAGACTACCATAGGCAACAATTAGAAAAATAGATTGCATGATTGAACAAGCACAAGCGCAATGAACAAATTGGTTAGAATGTTATAGGCCTTCAGAACTAAGTGGGCTATAAAAAGAGGAGGGCTTGGGCCACACAGTGTCCAAGTGCGGAGAGAAAGAAGCAAGCGCAATGACGAAAGGACCCCTTGCATGCCGTTTTTCTCTAACCAGGCTGTCGTAATCGTAACGGCTAGTTACTGAGGATTTAATTTTAAAAATGTCTGCTGGGAAGCCAAAGTTTTAAGTCTTACGTTACTATTACAACATTTAAAGCAAAACACTCTGAAGAGAAGCGGTTATGGCGGAAACTCGGTGTTTGGCAATCATCGACGAAGAGGAAATAGAGGTAGACGACGACATCTACGAGAACATTGAAGCTCCCAAGTTCGTCGACCTCACCGCACCTGATTCTCGCCGCCCCGACGATGACCGCCACTGGTTCTGCTTCCGCGTTGGTAATTTCTTACTTTATACTAACACATTTCACATCTTCTTTCAAATCTTAATTCATTTTCAGCTTCATGATATCAATTATGTCTCTTTTTCCAATAGGATGTGACCAAAAGCATGAGCAAGAGTTGGACTCTGAGGCAATTTACAAGAATTTTGTTCTTCGGGTATGTTCGCTTTACTTTTCTTCTTCAACTTGCTTTCACTCTCTCAACTTATGGTTATGGACATGAATGAATTGATCTTGGATTTTCAGGTTATGGCAGCTAGAAGTCCCAATGTACGCCTCAGAAAAGCTTTGAACAGAAGAGACGAAAGGTAGCCATCACCCAACTTGATAAACTAGTATATACACTCACTTTAGATTAATGTAAAATTTTGAACTATAAAACTACGTAAGACTTTTTTAAAGGTAAGATTTAAGAAGTGAAGGTCTTAAATTGCCGAGAGTGTGGCTCAGTTGATAACACAATTGAGCTTGTAGGAGAGAATTTAGTTTGATTCGCAAAAAAAACACTATTGAGGAGGGGAGAGGATTTTAAGCATAACTATGCCCAATCCAATCATTCAGTTTACTTTAAGTGTGTGTTTGAATGAGGGTTCACAAAATTGATTTTGAAGTGATGTTGTTTATGTTTGAAAGATTCTATTATAAAAGCTAAAAAGTAGTAAAACTTATAGCGTGTTTGTTTGTGCGTCTATTATGCATGTCTTATTGTAATTTCACGTCAAATTGGTGAGCAATACAGGGAACCTACTTCTTCCGACTTCAAGCAATGCATGTCCACTTGGTAATGAGCAAAACCAAACACCCATTTGGTAGAAATTTTTGAATTCAAAGCAAAAGTTAGAAAGTTATTTCAATCTAGAATCAAATATGAACTCAGAACTAATTACTTAATATGGAATCAAAACACGTGAAAATTTATCTAAAATCATGTTAATTGCTATTTCAAAGCGTTTATGGAAAATTCAATGTGAGATCAAACATGCACTAAGCTTATATTTTTACTTGCAAGAAGTTTGGTTCAATTATTTTCTTGTGCCATTTTATTTATTGAGTGCAATTTGGTTGTTTTTCAGTGCAAATTTGAAGTGCCCCCTTACAGCTCCTGCCAAGTCAAGGGTGTCAAGGATGGATTTTATTTCCTCCTTGTCACACAAGATGGCCGACAATAATGTGAAAGTTAAACCTCTTTCTAAGGTTGCTGCAACCCCGAACGCTAAGGTGAGGCAATCACCTTCTGTGGCCAAGGCCTTGACTACACCAAGGAATCATCAGAAGAAGGTTTCCAATGTAGAACAATTTAGAAGTGTTCAGAGCAAGAAATTCTTGCCTACTGGTGTGCCTAAGAGCAGAGTGGTGGCGAAGGCTCTTGTTTTTCACTCACCTAAGAAGGCACTAAAGATCAAGAGTTCTATAGAATTGAAAACGGCAATGAGAACACTGTGTTCAGCAATGAATAAGCTTGAACTCAATGGAGTGAAGAAGAATGGAGAAGGAGGTAGCAACTCATTGGCAGTGGCTACCTCGAAAAAGCAATTTAGGGGAAGAGAGGTTAAAAGCCGTGTGTTTGATTCCTTGTATTCTAATAATCGCAAGGAACCAGAAACCAACACAAAGACAAGTTTGATGGAGAAGAAAGTGAAAAAAGGCTTGCAGAAACGCCAGATTGATGTGCCTCATGAAACTGGCACTATTGATATGGAGATAGATGAAAAATCTAGGTGTGGCTCTCTAGAAGGATGCCATGAATCAGGAACTTCAGGAAGTGGTGGTGAATTGTCTCTTGGAGATGAAAAATCCCATGAATCAACAAGAGGAGAGAGTTCAGTTCCAGTTTTGTCAGAAGCTTCTAGAGGTGACATTACCTGGCTTTCAAGTTTGAACAATGAAAAGAACGAGACTAGACAAAGGAGTGAAAAAGAAGAGACAAAGAACTCAGTTTCTGATAAGGGAAAAGTTTCTGCAACCAAGAAGAGAAAGGCTGAAGAAAATTCATTGGCTTCTGATGACAAAGAAAATGAGAGGCAACTCACTGAGAATGATGACAAGGAAAATGTTTCGGCCCCTCATGAGAACATGTAAGGAGTTTGATTTCACTCAACATCTGTGTTCCTTAAACTTTGAGAAATCAATGAATTCTTGATGGCTGCAGGGAGATGAGTACCAATGATGATGTGCCCAAAAAAAAAGGCTATTCTTGGGATCAAGCACGAGGATTCAAGAAAAATACAAAAGGTTTGGTCTAGTTTAGATTGATGTTACTTTTGGTCTTTAATGAATTGACTATAATCTTTATGGGTTTGACCTTGAAACAGAAATCTACATCGACCTCAACTACTCCTCAAGTTCTGAAATACAGAAAATTAAAGCCCACAAGTCCTAAGCCTTTTAAGCTGAGAACTGATGTAAGTGGGGGTGGGTGGGGGGGAGAAGAAGGGGGGTTCTGTTTTAGTTGGTTTGTTTAGAAACAAATTGGTTTAATCAAGTGTACCATTCATGTTTTTTATGCTGCAGGAAAGGGGAATTTTAAAAGAAGCAAACTTGGATAGAAAAATCCCCTCATCTTTAAAAGAAACCACAGTTAAAGGTGGTGAGTCCAAGGCAATGAGGAAAAATCAGAATGCGAACCGAGTGAGTTCAGTTCCATTGTGAATCCCAATTTTTACCTCTCAATATTAGCAATGAATATATAAAATTTTGCTTTTTTGTTTTACTTTTCCTTTCAGACAAGTGAAACTTGTTCCACAAAAAGTGAACAAGACACTGATAATTATAGCAGCTGTGATGATAAATCAAAACAAAAAACACAAGAAAACAAATCTGTAAGTTCATGCACAGAATAATACTATCACCTATTGCTGCTTAGAGAATATTTTAGAGCCAGAGAGGCTGAAACTTCCCAAAACGTTATGTAGGGGAGCATTAAAAGTAACAACTCCAACTGCAAGGTGCAACGTAAATTATCTGCTACAACACCTCATAGAAATCCTCCTGGTCCTAAACTTCAGAAAGCCATTGATCAGGATGACAATTTCAAAAGAAAATCGCAAATGATGCAAAGTAAAATTGTAAGGCCTCGAAGGTTAGTAATAATCAGATTGCGACACACATTGTGTTTACATTGAGTATGTTTGATTATAATATAATGGAAGTGTCTATTGCGCAGTGCTTTGCCAAGGAAGAAAGAAAAAGCTGTCCTTGCAACAAAACTTAGTGTTATTATTGAAAAGCCATCAGATATTGTGAAGCCAAAGGAAACAAAGGCACGTAAAAATGACACAGCTTCTTCACCTACAAGTAAAACTACAGGTTCCGTTCACAGGCCTTTTTCACGGGGAAGGAGGGATTTAACTGTTCCCAAGGAACCAAAGTTTCAGAGTCTACATGTGCCAAAGGACTGCACCACCAGGAAACACACATAAGAGCTTTTTTTGGGGGTGGAGGGAGGGATGTTGTTCAATATAATCATTGAATTTTTAGCAGCTTTGGGAAAATGGATTGATGTAAAAGATGTGTTGTTGTAACTTGCGAGTTTGTCTAGACTAGACTGTATGTATCGGCTTCAGTTTTAATTTTATTTGCAAATGTGCAAACATGAGATTTTGTTAACTTGGTGTTTTTAATTATGACAATCATGAAGAGAACTTTTTGAGTTTATGCACGGTCACTTGTAAGTTGAGAGAGATGAATCAATTGTATACTATTTGATTTTTTTTATTTATTTGTACTTTAGTTTTGATTTGTGTAATAACATTATATTTCTTTTTGGTGCTATTTGGTGTACAGAATTATTTGGTACTAAATTTTACATACTTGTTAACCTTTTATTGGATAATCATGGAAGTTGACAGAAACAGCAAAATCATCCCATTCATGATTTTTGTGCAACAATGATCATTTCCATTATTCTGGTGTTTTTATTAAGACAATGATGAAGACAACCTTTGAGTTCACGGTATGCTAGTGTTTTTAAATACATGGAAATTGCAGTATTTTGCTTGTAGATGAATGTTGCACCATTTGATTAGTCAGTCTCCAAACTGCAGCCTTTATTCCTATTTGCCTGTCCACTAACTTCAGTCCCCTTTGTTCTTGATTATGTTTTTCAATTTCTCATTTGCAGCCACTAGTTCAGCAGTTATGCCTGGTTCATTTGCTGAATGGCCTGCATCAGGAACCACCTGAAACCATTGTATGATTTAGTAACTTGACCATGTTTTGCACAAGATTACGTAGAAAACTTTTTGTTTGAAACTGCTTGTATTTGTTTCTTATAAGAAACAAAATCTTAGAAAATGAGACTTCTCTATCCTGAAACTTCATACATAATTATCATAGCATGCAGAGCAAACCAACGTATGCAAGACAAATGACCAAAAGCAACATTCTAGTCTCACCCTAAAATCTGCCTCTGGCCAAGCTTTATGAAGATCCCAGGCTGACATCATAGGACAGCAAACATCATATCTTCCCTGCAAGTTAAGAATGAAAAACATTAAGAATCTATGTTTTAAAGGATGCAGCATAAAAGTTATTTACCTGCACGATTGTGGTGTTTATATGCCTAATTTTATCAATTCTGTCCAACAGGAATGAATCAGAGGGGAAGAATCCCTTGTTCACAAAATAGTGGTTTTCAATCCTTGCAAATGCCTGATAGAAAAATGTAAGTATTCGTCATCACTCATCAGTACAAGTTAAAGAATCTTAACCACAAACAACAACAAAACACAATCGTAAATCAATCCTAAATTAAACAGGGAAAAGATTGTAGACTTTTTTTTATTTATGCTTTTAATATGTATATAAAAAAGTAACTCAATTTGACAAGGGATTGTCTGAGACTTTACAAATTTTAACAAGGGAGGAAACAAGTTCAAAGTGTCAAAAGAAGAAGGAAGGGCTGCTAACAATTAAGATTCAGAAGCACAGTGCTCAGGGTACAAAAAAACCGTTTGTCCACTTCTTTTCCTCATTTCAGACAGCAAAGATTATTAACTATTTCTCTATAAGGGAGAAAAGGTTTTCCACAAACTAATGACAGTTCAAGAACACCCAAAAAACTAATAACAGAATGCAACAGAGATTTATAAAGTCAGTGCACTTCAAATTTTAGAAAACACAAAAAACATCCATATAATTATATATTATTTTATAAGAATTACATTTGAACTGCAAAACTTTACACTACCAATGCCATATCAGTTTCAACCATACATACATACAGTGAAATTCATAGGTTTAGGGGATGTAAGCATTACAAATTATGGAAGTTGCACAACATGTTGGGATAAAAAAAAACTACGTACCCAATTGCACAAAGGCTCCTCGCTATGCAAAGGTAAGGGGAAAGGATATTGTACGCAGCCTTACCCTTGCATATGCAAAGAGTCTATTTCCATATTCGAACCCATGACCAACAAGTCACCAAGGCACAACTTTACTGCTGTGCCAGGATTCGCCCTCGTTAAAAACTATGTACCTCATTGTCCAGAGGCTCCTCACTATACAAAGGTAAGGGGGAAGTACATTGTACGCAGTCTTACCCTTACATATGCAAAGAGACTGTTTCCGGATTCGAGCCCATAACTAACAAGTCACCAAGGCACAAACATGTTGGGATAGAATTTGGAAAATAATTAGCAAATTTTTTCCAGCCAAAATTCAGAATAATCTTAACTTGATGAACTTACCAGCGAAAAGTAATCGTCATCCCCTTTTTTTATATTCACTTCATTTGGAAGAAGATGAGCAGTCATCATTTCCCATTTGGTCCACGCTCTAGCAGCTGCATACTAAGAACAAAGAAATAGGTAAGTAAACAACACAAATTCTTGAATCCATTCTTAAGTCCATTCAAACAATCTTCTAGAAAGAGGTTGATCTCTTTTGGCAGGATTTAGACAAGGGAAAAGAAAAGAAAAATTCAGGGCTAGTCTTTTTTACATTTAACAAAGAGACTGCCGACTAAAACCTCTCAGTTAAATAGAAAACCCAACTAGTAAATTGATACTCAACCTCTCAATATACACAAGAAAGTTACTCTAGATAATCCAGTCAGGTAACCAACTCATAGATAAACTCATTATTCCTCATTTCAGATACAAGGATCAGTTGATAGCTTGGTATTGTTAAGGATAGACTTCTAAGCTAGTTCAACTATCTTCAACTCTGTGTACTAAGTTCTAAGAAGAGTTCAGGCCAAAAAGATGGAACAGTAGCTCTGAAACCAAACTAATATTAAAAAAGTCTTGTTATGATTAAGGAGGAAAAGGAATGGAAGGCAAGTTGAGAAAAGAAAAACACAGACACTAACCTGAGTTTTGATATCATCAGAGTTTAACCTCTTGTTATAGGCATCAACAAAGCATCCTCTCTCACTCTCTGGAATAAGATCTCTAAATGGCTCCCAAGCTGACATGAGAGAAAATGCACAAAGATCAATCATTTAAAGTCAAAATTTTAATGAGCAGAAAGCCAGAGATCATTATCAAAATCAAATATGAGATTATGCAAAGCAACAATAGAAAACACCAAATTAATAAAAGAATATAGAATAATATAAAGTTGCAACATAATATCAAATAAGTCAAAACACACTCAGATCATTAAAAGGAAACCTTATTATGCATGGCAAATATTAAAACTTAATTCACCAGAAAAACGGATGAAAAGACAGTGCTATACCATCAGGGAATATAGCAGCAGCGCCTCCCTCGTAAAACCAATCAATTTCTTTCTTCCTTAAAAGGAAAATCCCCCTGAGGATCATGCCAGTAACCTTGGAAAAAAATGATAAGATATTTTAAAAAGCGAACAACATAGCATGGAAACAAACTCCTTAACTATAGATTACACACTCTTTAGCAGTATTGAAAAAAATAATAGTAATAATAGAAATATAATAATAGTAGTAGTAAAAAAGAGACATCATTATGACATAGTAAAAAAAAACCAATTATCTTCATAATGATAATAAAAAACAAAGGCATACACCTTGTCCGGGTGAGATTGGCTGTATGCAAGGGCAAGTGTGCTTCCCCATGATCCACCAAATACCTGCATATTATATGGGGCAGAAGATCATAGCTCATTACATAAGAATCATAGAATGTGTAATGGTAAACAACCAGAGGTGCAAAATGACCTGCCATTCTGGAATCTCCAAGTGTTCTCTTAGCTTTTCAATGTCATCAATGAGGTCCCATGTGGTGTTTTGCTCTAAGCAAGCATGTGGTGAGCTTTTCCCTGCACCTCGCTGATCAAGAGAATAATTGTCAATTTGTCATTACACAAAAGCTGGGGAGACCATTATTGCACACTACAGTTCAGAAACTAACCTGATCAAATAGAACAATTCGGTAAAAGTCAGGATCAAAAAATCTCCGATTGCTTGGAGAAGTTCCCCCTCCAGGACCTCCATGAATGAACACAACAGGCTGCCAGAAAAATGCTTAGAAAATGATGAATCAATTTTTCTTTTTTTTTTCCCTTGATTTTTTAGATTTCCCCCCTCTTAACAATGTTAAATAGATGTAAAAAAACAAAGTGTCAATATTTAGAATCTAGAGATAAATGCTTAGATCCATCCAACCATACATGCATGTGTGTAGGTTTTAGTGGCCATAGACCTACTGACAGGCAAAACCTACTGACAGACCATAGTGACTTCTAATTTTTCGTTTCCTCTTTATGGATTTCTATTCTATATTGAATGGTGATGGAATTAGATGTATTTTAACAAGCTGTTAGGATTAAGGAATCCACAAATTTCCAATGACCCATAAAAAGTTATTGTGAACATGAACTAGAGAGAGTAGGATATTTCCAATGGCTCCCATAAAATGGAGGTATTTTCCCAACATACTAAGATACCCAACAGAAGAACTAAATATATCCATTTAAAAAACATGATATGGGAATTGATTACATGAGGTTCAATGGAACAATTTAACAATACCATTCATTCAATTGAATCAATAAACAACCCACATAGATTAAAAACTTAGAAAAGTTAAAATTTTAAAAAATAAACATAAAATTCAAGCGATTGTTGGAGGCAATTGCTACTCACATGGCCATTGGGGTTTCCTGATTGCTCCCAGTAGATTGTGTGAATATCTGAAACCTTCAAAAATCCTGTACTGTAGGGTTCTATTTGCGGGTAAAGATTTCTGTTGAGTTCTGAGAATTCCTTTTCTGAAGCCATCAAATGACTAGGAATTGGTTCAATTCTATGGTCAATGCTTTGCACACGAAAAACTAAGCTCTTTCTTCCTGCGCATCACACCAAAAACGCAGCTTTTAGCAGACACTCATGAAGGTATAAACTTGTTGAATATAATAACGCAGAAACAGATTCAACGGAAAAAAAAGGAGAGGAAAGGAAACATAAGGCAACAAGAGTGTTAACCAAATTAGAATAACAGGGCATGCTCTTAGATATAACCTCAAAAAAACACAAACATTTGATGAAACTAGAAACCCCACATAACTCAATCATTGTACTATCACATAATTCATGAACTAACTAAAGAAATCCAAAAAGTGGAGAGAGAGGGCACCTGAAGAAGTAGTTTTGGGGTGAGAGAAGGGAAATGAGATGGGAAGTTTGAAAATTAGGGAAGTTAAGGAGAAGGAGGAAGGGAGGGTGTTTGGAACAAAACCCAACTTCATTCTTGTGGGTTATGAACTTGTGACAAGTGATTATCATTATCCAATAGGCACTTGGCAACGCAAAGATCATGTGCAGTTCCACTCACTAACTGTGTCATCTCATAATTGGTGATCTTGTCGTGTCTTTTGTTTGTTACAATCATTTTAAATTTAATTTTTAATCCCTTGCCTCGATACAAACAAGGCAATTACGCTTTTATTTGGTCTTTATTATATTAATCATTCTTGCTTTTATTTGGTCTTTATTATGTAAATTTGGTGATTGATTGAAAGAGTAGAAAAATTAAAATTATGTAAAAATTTTATCAAATAAATTCACAAACAAACCCATATAATTCATCTTATCAGGCAATTCAATAATCAGTTCATAAGAATGATCACTCACTTATTAGTTTACATACAGAATTGGTATAATTGAAAATTTTGTCAGTTAATTTTTTTTTTATGCATCTTATCATCATATTTTTCATTTTTTGTTTATTTTACCACTTCAATTTTTATCCCTTACATTTTTGCATAATATTCTTCACTTTTTGTGCATCTTACTATCGTATATTTTAATTTTTGCATAACTCATTTTGGATTAATTGCGGAAGCAGCGGTAGTAATAAGACATTGGACATCTCTATTACGAAAGGTGTTAGGCACTGGAATGCCTCTTAAGAAAGGACCAAAAAGGGTACTAAACATAAGATTACTGACTCAAACAGAAGATTGATCTATCAGCACGACGATTGTAGTGTTATCTGCTAGTTACTGTTACAATTGAGTTACAAGTTGTTAGTCCTTGTTCCAACTGTTTTATCTTGAAGCAATTTCGATCCTATTTTATAGCAACTTGTTATTTGAAATTGTTATCACTTGAGTTGTATAAATACACTCCTTATGTATTACTTTAATCAATCAATAAAATATACGTTCATTCCCTTTCTTTACTACGTCTGCATTACTTTGACATGTGACATGCATCTTTTAAAATGTTTCAGCAGATTAAACAATAAATTTCATGTCACTCAATCTGTTGATTCCTGGTCATTATGTTAATTTGGACTCACATTTAAGTATAACAATGCAATACGACTAATTTATTTTTGAGAAGCATAATTGCTAATTGTCATCCATTTTGTTGTTGTTCGTCTATTTATTCTTCATTTTGTGCAATCCATTATCTTAACGCACAAGATGATTTCCCTGTTCTTTCAAATTGCAATTAAACTTGTTGTCAAAAGTATTCAGTCCAGGCTATAGCAATTAGCATCACTATCCTTTGGCTTTGTAAGATTCCAAATAATTCTAGTGTAATTTATCTTGAATTTAATTTGAATAGATAACAGAAGGGTAACAATTTCTGACTTAAGTGCCTATGAACTCACCAAGAACCATAAAAGAATTTAGATAGGAAATTGCAGCATCATAAAAGTCATTGCCGGCAGAGAGATGGTTTAGAAAAAGAAAATTGGGACGAGGGTGAATCCACCTTTGCAAAAAACCGTTATTTTTCATCTCCCACTTCAACTTTATCAAGTAGAGCTATGGCTTCCATACTTTAACTCTATTACACGCATAGATCATTATATTATAATAGGTATTCATTGTTTAGCGTACACATGGTACAAACCTACAAGCTAATCCTGAGAGAAAATACAATTCGATTTGAAGGAGAATTTTTTTACTACTACACATATGCTACAAACCTACAACATACAAGCTAATACTCTTTTGGTTTATCATTAGCAGATGGTTCATAATCACACATGAGCATTTTTATTTTTTAACAAAAATTTCAGGTAATGGGAGGTAATCCCATTCCAACTGCAAGACATCTTTCAAGTTTCAAGTAGAGGTTACTGACTTCCCAAAATTCCACCAAATTGAACCCAAGACCAAGGCATATTTTGATATTTTGACAATGGATCCACCAAATTCATAGTCTGACGAAATTCATAACAAATGTCTTTGACTTTTAAATAAATCTTCATTTTTATTTTTAATATGAACATCTAACATAATATAAAAGATTAATATCAAATAAAGGTCTAAACATGCATGAACAAACTAATATTTCATTGAACTGAACTAAACAAAATTAAGATAGAGGCCCGAGTTCAACTGACACTCCATATTGGTTTATTTCCACACCACTGATAATGATGTGTGCATGCATCGGAGAAAAAGAGTAAACTACCAATTTCATTTTTTAAGAATTACTATTTTTTCTAAGTAGTTATTTAATAAGAAAAAAAAAGTGCTAAGTAATATGAGAAGTAGAAGCCAGGTTAACTAGTCTGATAATTATTAAAAAAATACATAAAATATTTTTTCTTTATCTGTTATCACATTTTATACTTATTAATCTTTTCTTTTTCCTCTCAATTTTTTATAATTTTTGTACAATCTATTGTATAAATAACATTATTCATTAAAAAAGCTTCCAAATTAGTCTTTAATCTTTACTAAAATATATTAATTTAGTGATTAAAGTGATGAAAATTCAATATTATGAGAATTACTTAATAATTAATTACTTTTAGAACTAGAAAAAAAAATAATATGAAATTAGTGCTTTACACGTGAAAAACAAGCGTTCAAGGTCAGTGTGAGTTGGAATTTTGCTCTCGATCATTCAATGTCATATCTGAATATTGAGACCGTAGTCAAACCTCATTGAACTTGTAGGACCATTTGTCCAACATAGCCTCTTCCTGAGTACCTATCTAAGAATTCATTTGATTTAGTCTTTTGTGAAAATTAATTATTTTATAAGAAACCTTCTGATTTTTTTTCTGTATTTATTTGAGTTTTTGAAGAAAATAAAAAACACGACTCTATCTCAAAAAAAAAAAAAAACGACTCTAGAAAATCGAATTTCTGATTAGGGGCGATTTATTTAACATATGTGTTGGAGTTGTGAACTTAATTGTCAATCCAATGAATTCCACAGCTGCAATTGCTGCAAGTGCTTATGATCCAGAGCGACAAGTGAGTGTTGCGAGGAAAAACACTTTATTATATATATTAAAACTGCTTTTTGCTCGTAGTTTCGGTGTCATAGTTGATATTATTTGTATTGCAGATAATTGCATATGTAATGTGTTAATCATAAAAATTATATTTGAAAGAAAAATGCTTTTAAAATAGTAAAGAAATTTTTATTAAATGATTCTATTAAATAAATGTTTAAAAGTGAGATATAAAATTCATTTTCGATTGTGAATTTTTTTAGTTAAATAAGTAAGATCATAATTTTTAGCTTAATAAAAAATTATTTAATATTTAATGCAAATTATAATAATAATTTTTGATAAACATATTCATTTTAGTTATAATAAGATTGTGATTCATAAGAAAATAGAATAACTTTGATAAAAATACTTTCGATTTAGTAATTAGTTTGCAAGTAATTTCGATAATAATAAAAAATAAGGATTAAAAAAGTATAGTTTTTAGAAGAAATATAGATTGAAAAAAGTTAAGGATTTAGAAATGTGCAATTAAATAAATAGACATGAATTCATAAAATTTTGAAATTGAATACATATACAAGGATCTATTGGACTTTTGTCAATTTCGATGGTAAATGTGTCGGTGTTTTGAGGAATTAAGTTATTATGCATCAATCTCACGTAATTGGTAGTCAACAGTTTTATTTATAGACTTCTAACACTATCGGTCAAATTATATGATTTCGACACATGTAAAACGATATTCCTAAATACATTGATTTAATGCTATTTGATATCTTCATGTAACTTCTTTGTAGTCACTTCAACCAGTATTTTGATTTTTGAAATTTTGAAAACATCTTACTTCTGAGTGCTATCCAATCCCACATGCCTTAATGAAGCCATTGAAACCATCAATTTCGATCAAAATAAACTCCTTCAATGACGCATTTAACTTCTCGAATTTTATTTCATGCTTTGATCATTTTTTAATGTACTCTTTTGTTTCTCTCGAAATGAGTTTATCAAAATTAAATATAAGTTTCATAACTTTGACAAATTTTACATAACAGAGGCAACACCATGAACGTTAACTGATTAAAAAAGTGTAAAAGTTAGAAAAAACAGTGACCTGGAAAAGAAAAGTGATTCACTTCCCACAACAAAGTACTTTTTAAAATTTGAAAGATGAAATTAGAATGCAGTGTGTTTTGAATTACAATACTTCTTTTCTGTCATAAGTAATGTTTTGGGATGCCTTCATGTACTCTCTATATGGTCTCGTTATAGCAGCTACAGCAGGAATGCTACAGTTTTTACTCCACATATAAACATCTAACATCTCCAGATTGTGCAACTTGTATGAGAAACCTAATGCAGAAATATGCATTTTCAAAAAGCAATCAAAAACCTTCTCAGAAAACAACAAAATTATTAAACTGAGGCAACTTGAGTGTTACTGAATATAACTGAGCCAATGGCAACTTCCTCGAAGCTCGAAAGACTCAGAGCTAGAAAACTAACCATCAGACAACCACATAAATTTAGTCCACTACCAACTTAAACAAAATTTCAAAAAGTGTTTGGGAGGGACCTAGAAAGTCACTGCCCACCATACGTAAGTTGTTAGGTAGTATTAACAACTTACATAAATTTCAAATTAAGTATTAGGAATCTAGAAAATAACTGAAGGGAAAGACAATTCAAGCCAGTTTTATTAACATACTATATAAAACATATAATAGTAAAACAAAACTGGCTTGCATTGTAGTCCCTGCTGTCATTTTCCAGAGGAAGACTTCAATAATCAATAATCAAGAATAAATCCATGACCACGAAGCTTTGGAGCTTCGTTATGTTAAACAATGTGGGACTTGGTATTTCTTGAGTTGCATCACTTGCATGTATAGGGACACTGATGCAGTGGTAATGTTTTTAATTACGTCATGGTCTCAGGATTAGTCTTCGATGCAGGGTAACTCTCCAAATCTCCTTCCTTCAGACTCTTCTCAACCTGAACCTATCCTCACAAACGTCTCATAGCAGAAGCATCTGCCTTCAACAACCTGAAGAAACCATTCATGTCTCTGTGGTAAACTGATTGAAAGTAAGGATCGTTGGGGCTTGACCCTGGTGATCAACAGTAGAAAATGCCTCAGCAATACAGTTTTCTCCTCCTATAATGAAGCTGTTCCTATAGTTTTACCCCCAACCATAATGAAAAACCAATACCAAAATATGACGTCCTACATCTCCATCCTGTCCACAACTTGTATGAGGTTAAAAGGCACAATGCAGAAACATAAGCATTTTCAGGAAACAATTAGGAAAGGTACATGATAAATCTTACTAGTGCTAATTTCTCTAACAGTTAAAATACACAAATTAATTTTAAGTTATAAAAGAAGAGAAGTTTAATTCGTTTTATTTTTTATTTACTTCTATAAGTATTTAGTAAAGTTGATACAAATTGACCTTAAATGTCGATAGCAGAAGTTCAATATGCATCTTTATTGGTTTTGATGTTTCAGTCAAGCTTGATCACCCACTATTGCAAAAGAACGCTTCTTGATCGTGTGCATTTGGCATGCTATGGTTGTTTTGTATTGACAGGAGGGAGACGATGTTTCTCTAAAGAGAGCATACTGCAGAGCAAAAGGTGGCTTATCTGGATCCACGGTTGCTATCTTAGGTGCTGCTGTGCTGTGCCTGGGAGAATTAGACAACCCCTTACGTTGCTAATCAACTAGTTTCTGTTCTTCATCTTTATGATGCTGTGAACTCCCTTGGTACTGTCAACTGTTATTCATATTACACTTTCTTGCAGATGCCACGAAGGTGGCTTTTATTTAGGAGTTATTTCTTCTATTGTATATTTCCGCTAAACATATCTAGTAACTTAAAGCACAGTGTTACAGATTTAAAAATATAAAACAAATTACCTGGCAAAGAGATTCATTCCCCCAACTATGATTTACCTTTAAAGACACTTACCACAATTATGATTTACCTTTAAACATGGCATAATGCAACAAATTGCTAGTAGCTGGAGAAGATTATATAATTTGTGATTAGATTATGTACTTTTGGCCGATAAAAAAGTGCAATATAATTCATATTAGAATATATATTTCCCTTTATCTGATTTTAGGCATTTTGGAGTGCTGTTACACTGTGGTGGTCGATTTATGTCTTTTCCAATTTTTCTTTGTTTCTGCAATGGATTTGACAGTGGTGCATCCAGTAATTGTGATTTTACTAATCTAAGATAACAGAAGTTTTGATGAATCGACCTAGGATGCATTTGACAATAACGAAGATGTGGAAATAGTGTGGGGGGTTTTAACACCAAGGTAACTCCTGCTAGACATAGCCTTTAATTTTATCCTGGAAACAAACATACTGACTTTATATATTAATCATGATCAAAGTTAGTATAAACTACATGTAATATAAAAGCAAAGCAAATAAGAACAAAGAATGAAAATGCATGAATAGCAGGATACTCATGCTGCTACAAGGTCTCAATTAAGGGGTTATAGGCGAAGGTAATTCCGCACGATGTTGTAAATCAAAAGTGCAGTGGTAACTGTTAAATAAACATCATCTAATCGATTCTACCTTTTTCCCCAAACAAATCAATGATGTCACGTCCAGTGCGAAGTTAAAATATGTAGAAGCATACCAAATGGCTAGGGAGGCAGAGCATTGAATCCAGCAGTTTATAATAGATGTGTTAAAGTAGTTAATTTGAATAGTCTAAGAAAGCAAATCTATGATGGACAAATAAAACAAGTTTCTCATTAATTGCAATTTCAAACAAGTATCTTAACTGTTGTGGTTATATACTATATACCAAAATCAAAAGTGAAACAAGAATGTTCCCTCTTCTCTCTATTACGAATCCTCTCGGTAGAGTTCAGTAAAATCCCTTTTCCTTTCCACAAATTACAAGTAAAAGGGGTTGGGTGGAGGGTGAACTTCTTGTGTCTTGGACATGGACACATTCTTGGTGAGCAAATTCGGCACCACACTGTCCACCGCAATAACAGGCTCCACCGGCATAACTTTCTCCGGCACAACTTTATCCCCATCAACCTTAGCCAGCACCTCAAAGTGCGTCGTCACAGTCTCAGGCTTAGTCCTCCACGCAGGGTAGTAACCCTCCAATTCCCCTTTATTCACCTTCTTCTCCGCCTTAAAACCAATCTTCACGTAAGTCTGAGCAGAAACATCAGCCTTCAACAACCTAAAGGAACCTTTCTTCTCAGCCTTAGTCCCCAACACAGAATGCAACAGTTTCTCAAACCCCAACAAGTTAGCATTCGAACCATTAAGCGAAGCAAGAGGCCACAATGTCGCAAACTGGGTCGGAGTAAGCACCGTGGGGGCTTCACCCTCAAGATCAACCCTCGAAAATGGTTCAATCTCTTTGCTCTTCAAGGGCGATGACAATTCCACGAGACCAGGTGCAAGACGTTTGAGCTTCAACGAGGTTGAGGTTGAGGTTGTCGTGTCGGAAGAAGGCGCTGCTGCGAGCGATGTGGGACCAACGATTCGCAGCGAGAGAATCGGAGAACCCTGGGTTCTAGAAGCATGGCGAAGATGCTCAGCCAAAGTTAAAAGACCGTTAGCAAAACCATTCTCCGTTCGGTTTAACGGAAGAGGGAAATCAAGAGGTTGCCGAAGACTAACGGATCTTGCACCTTTGACTGTAACCGCTGCTCCCTCAGCCAATACCACTTTCTTCAACACACCAGCATCCACGTCATGCTGCACAACCAAATCAAATGTTTAATTATCAGTTTCACAAATTACATTACAATCATTAACGCCCGTTCGTTTTCAGAGAAAGAGGGGGAAGAGTAGAGCAATGAACAGTAAAACGATCACTTTTACTTCAATAAAAAAAAACTAACTTTCGTCTCATTTCATTTCAATTCCTTTTTTATTTCCACTCTACCGGAAGGACACTAATGAAAATGGGGTTGAATTGAAATTAGGGCTTACGGGAAGGGAGAGTCGCATGTCGTTGGCGTCGTGAATCCAGAGTTCCATGGGCCCAGCGAGCACGAAGGGAGCCAAAACGGGAAGCCCGTCAGCCGAAGCCCGTTTCGGGACCAAACCGGTTTGGGCCTCGGCCCGGAAAATGGGAAGATCGACGTAATCCCAGCGTTTGACGTCTTCGAGGAGCTTGAAGGGAATAACCTTGTGATCGATTTCGAGGTCGAATTGGTACTCCACAGAATGCCCTACCTCGGCGTCTCGAGGATCGAACCCCGTAATCTTAACATCATCTTCTGCCGTGAACCCAAATCCCTTCACAATTGTATCCTTCAAATCCTACGAATAACATAAACGCATTAAAAACCTAGGATAATGATTTTTTAAAAAAATAAAAAGAGGAATATTAAATTAATGGAACATACGGAAATTGCTTTGGGGTAGGGGATGTCAGAAGCGAGGGAGGAATGGAGGAGGAGGATGAACGCGATTCCGAAGCGGAGAAGGGGTTTCATGGTGAAGAAGGTGGAATTGGTTTAGCGATGGACTTGTTTGGAAATTGAAACAAGTGTTTCTGTTTTTCCTTTGGTTTAGTTTTAGGGATGGAAGGTTCTGGGGTGATGACGTGGACCAATGAGGATGGAGAAAGTTATTTCGGGAGGAATGTGATCGGGTGGCAATTCGTGGAGGTAGAGCGTGGGAAACGGGTAAGGACTTGTTGGGAAATACCTTCGTTGCATTTATTGCCTTTTTAACTGTGGCTTTCTCTAATTACGCGCCTTTCATCAGGCGTCTACATTGCGCCACAAACGACGACGTTTTGGCCTAAAAACTTACAAAACGATGCCTATTTGGCGTCGCCCGGACTCGAACCGGAGACCTTCAGTGTGTTAGACTGACGTGATAACCAACTACACCACGACACCTTGCAGTTATAAGTTTTGAAGTGATTCTATTTGATATTAATCTTCCCAGTTCGCACTTTGCACCATTCTATATATTGATTTGTTTTTTATCTTCAATTTCCAAAAGGTATATATTTAAAATAAATTGCCGCGAAACATGTTGATTAATTGTACACGAATTTTTTTTAGTTTAATAAAAGATATCAAATACAAGTATTTAATATGAAATTATGTTAAATATTTAAAAATAGATGTTTTTAATAATTCTACTTGGTTCAAATAAAATAACCTCTCTAAAGGAAACATGTGATTCTTTAAAAAAAATATTCACAATAAATTTAAGTAACAGTTGGTTTAAAAAATTATACATTTTGATCCAAAAATTTAAATATTATTTAAATTCAATAATAATTTTAGGTTTGAGAGCGACCCAATTAAGTAATGCCTAATGAACAATTAAGTTGTTAACAACATAGTTGGTCAAAAAACAATTCTATTTTTCTGCCATGAGTAATGATTGGTAGTGAATAAAAGTATTGAATATGTAATATCAATGTGTTTTGGTAGTGAATAAAAGTATTGAACATGTAATATCAATGTTTTTAAAGTCGACAAGTCAATGAAGGTACTGTGAGCATATACGTTTATATTAGTTTCAGTTTGTTTTCAAGCACATAAATTTTGTGAGCAAACATTACTCGTGATCAATAAAGGTAATAGAGGGTAAGTGAAGATTTAGTCATGATAGCTAGCATACAAAAGTCGACGGATTTTTTTCTTCTTTCAAGATTTCAGTGTACAAAAATCGAAGAGATAGATAATTTGAGTCCGGAGTTAAGACCCACCTGCAGCATTGTAAAGTATCCACAATTTTCTCTAAACCTACCCAGCTTACGGAAGTAATTAGTGTTACATTAGCATTAGCCACTAACGGAGGAGTGTTAACACATAGTTTCTAACATATTTTTACAGATATTTCACTATTAGTTGAAATTGATTAAAACTATAAAATTAGAAGAAAAAAACTATTAAATAAAAAATGAGACATGATATAATTTTTATTTTTAAGTAAATTTTAATTAATAATAAAAATATGTGTTTTTCATGTTTATTGGTATAGACTATAAGATCCATTGGCTTAGTTACAAGAAGCTATAGTTTTAGCTAATGTAAGCCCATTTGAAACTGATTATTTTGTGAACCGGGCCAGTGTGATTTATTGGACCTTGGTCTTGGATACATGAACCACCCTTGTGAGCCCCCTCTTCCAAAGACCACTGTTAATGTGAAAAATGCTCTTTAGTGAAATAACAAAGCCATATTAAAATAAGACCGCAATCTTTTGTGGAGGCTAACATTATAAAGATATCCCGACATCGATTGAACTTACATAGCTAAAACAAAAGATATAGATTCACATCTTAATGAAGACAAAACTTATGCAATATTTTAACTTGTCATTGCAAATTTTCTGGGTTGTCTATATCAAGTTGTTAATTGTATATCCTCTTGACCAGGTTATGTAATTGTCAGGTGACAGTAAGTTTGATCCATTTTATTTTAATAAATTGCAACTAATTTGCAATTTTTTATGTATTTTTTTTTATATTATTCTTCAATTAGAATTTGTGTTTTATCTTGAAAATTTATACTAATATTTAAAGCAAATATTTATTACGTGAATTCTCTTTCAAGTCATTGATAAATTTAGAACTTATTTTATATTCACACCAAAAAGGAAATTTATATTCTTTCTCACTATTTATCAACAAAAATATTTAAGCATGACGTACTATTTAACAAACCCACCCGAACACAAAAGAACAAAAGTAATGACGAACAATTCAAAAGTCACTAATAATCTAATAAATAAGGATCGGTTAAGATTTTTCTAAGAGCAGTATCTTAATTAAAATTCATCGTCAACGACATCAGTGCTATTTCTTTTTTCTGGTTACACGTTGGGTGGAAGCGGATTTTATACTTAAAGATATCTCTTCGATTTCTAATAGTGGTTGATATTATAGCCATCATATTAAGAATACATCATAGATTTGATTAAGGGTTTCGAATCAAATTCAAATCTGTTAGAGAAAACTAGTATGACTATATATCGTAAAGATAATATAAACATTAAATAGAACGTTTGAAGTCATTTAAATTTTCTTGTGAAAATTTGTTTGGTGGCTGGGTGAGATCTTACGGAAGGTTTTAAATTTTGTAAACATTTGCAAGTATCAAAATTGGAATTTGATTAAAAAGAAAGAGAAAAAATATTAGTATTTGAACTATGTCGTAATGTTACATAGTTTTGGTAGCATAAAGGATAAGGTCATAAGGACCTTGAAAACTCAATATCTGTGTTTTCCTTGAATCAAATATGCATATTTTGTGATTGTAAAAGAAAAATGCATATTTTGTGGGACTTTTACTATGTGTCAAACTTCAAAGACGAAAATATTGAGGATCTCTCACGTGCCTAAATAAAAAGCCTAGTTACTAGCTACCAAATAACTTCATAATTATACACGAAAGTCTAGTAAAGGCTCATAGTAGTGCATAAATACAAGAATGTTTTTTGAGTAAATATGGTTCCTTCGGGTAAAAACTGGTGAATGAATCTTTTTCTTCTTTGGTGAAATGCGCATACGATTGTAGTAGATGATGGAAATTACCCATAATCAATCTTGTTTGAATCTCTTTCTAGTTATCAAACAACTCACATGAGCTTAGAGAAGTGTTAATAATACACTTTTACAAGTAATTTAGACGATAAACAATCTTTCCACATGTACACCCAAGGTATCAAGAAAAATGCTGACAATACATTTTTAAAATACTGAAAATTATTATAAATTACAAAATTGTGAATCAAGTTCAGTCTTATTTAATAAACTTCGCTCATAATTTTACAGTTTGTAAACCATTTTCAGTAATTGTAAAAGCTTAATTAAATGGCATAATGAGAGAGGATAAAGCTTAATCCACCACCTACAATTTACATATGCTTGAATTGGTAGCATTATTGCTTTTGCAGAATATTATGTTGAGGCCATGCAACATGTCGTGCATTGTAACACGTATACACAAGATATAAAAGTACGATTATTCCATCACTACCAATTTCAACCAAACTTTTACAAGCATATTTTGTTTCAAATAAAAAAGTAACTCGAGAACACTTGAAGAAAAAAAAAGATAACAGGTCACTCAACAAAGGCCCCTGTCTGTCAGGATTTAGGTAAGAAAATGGAAAACAGGTAGTTGAACTTTTCAACTTCCTGCCAAAAAATGCTTAACAAGCTCTACATTCACTCTTGAAACAGTAGGGTGTGAGTGTGACAATATAACACTGTCAACAAGTTGACCATGCAAAAAGAAAATATCGCTACAAAAAACCCTTCTGCAAAAATGAACCTCAGAGCAAACATGGTGTAGATGGCAGACATTGCAGGCCTTGGAAACAGAATTATTATTGAAGAACTTAAACTTGATAATATAGTTGATATCTGAACTGGTATAGATAAATTGATTGCACTCCTATTCTTCATGTACCTTTCGGGGACGATCGAAAAATGCATAAAGAGCTGGTTCTTCACACGAAATATGAAAAAGTTGAGCGTAAACTTCTCACAAGATCCTTCACTGTCATGCAAAATTCCATATCCATCTGCAAATTGCAGAAATAATTCCATTATTGAAAGAAAAATATATTTTAATGGAAAAAATGATAAAAATTAACAACTAATGCCTACCAACTGGTCATTTTTTATCACTAGTGAAAACTTTTTTTTAGGTTTAAATAGTCCTTACAATTCAGCCTTTTTTGTTTTTCATAATAATAATTTTTTTTTTTTGTTCTTAACCCTTACATGCAAATTATATTTATTTTATTTTTCATTTTTATATCACTTTAGATATTATTTTAAACAATAAAAAATATACTATTTAAAATACTATAAGAACAAAAAACAAAATAAACATAATTTGTAAAAAAAAATTTACAAGGAAAAAAATAAAAAATAAACATTAAATTACAAGTATTAAAAATATATTTAAATCTATTTTTTAATTATTTGAACCACCTTAGTTGTTATTGCTATATTGGAACTTAGATACAAATATAGGTAGATTGGACTTGTTTGTGTGACCTAAGGTTTCAGCCATTGGAATAAGTGCAGAAATAACCTGAGCAATAATGGTTATATCCAGGATGAAACTCCCAAATGTCAAGGCACTGCTATTGATGACTTTTAGATGGAGTTTCTCAATTTCGCTGATTGTTTTCTCTATGACTCCTTTATTCTTCTCACAATGTATTCTTATGAGGACATTTCTTTCCCAAAATCTTGCTTCAATTTCAGGTAGTGCCTCGTCAAATGTACCACCAGTTTCTGAAGAAGAGTCTTCAGCATCACTAGATAGCTGAGATTTCTTCACAAGTACCACAGATTCCACAGTTCTCTTCATTTTCTGTTCCTCCTCAAGAGCACTCACTTTCTCCTGCATTTGCTTCAAATACTTTATAGCTTCTCCAAGAACCGAAGCTTTGTCCATCTATTAGTAGGGAATTGAAAAAACAAAAGAGAGACTTCAAACATGGTTTCAGGTTGAAAGAGACACAACCTAATAAGGTTCTTTTTAGCTACTTTTCTCCTTAAATACTTATAGAAGAAAAAAATAAAAAGATAAAATAAATTGAGCTTTTCACATAAGCTAAAATCAACTTGTACATCTCCTATAAGTACTTAAAAGTTTACTCAAAAATACCCTAAACAAAGAGCAACAGGATGGACAAAAACTAATAACAACTACAACAGCAACAAAAGCTATTACTATTACTAGCATACAATATTACATATTTAATTCAAGAGATTTGCTGTCTTTCATTCAAAAGATTTCGGATACTTATCCTAATCAAATTGATGAAAAAACACCAAACGAAAATATCAGAATCTTCCATAGTTTCTTACGAGGCTAAGATGAAATATATATGTTTCGACAACATGAAGCAAGAAGAAATCAGCACTACACAACTAGTTAAATAAATGTCATGATAAACTTATATTTAGCTGGTTATTTATGTCTAGAAACTCCGACATGTGTTCAACATATAGCTTTATGGAAGACAGAAGCAGAATACTCAGAATCATAATGACAAAAAGAGCAATAACAACATTTTTGGCACCTTCTTTAGGCCCGGAACAAGAGCAGATAGAGATATGAACCGTTGGCTGAGCTTCTCTCTTCGCTTCCTTTCAGCTATTATGTGGTCTTGAGGTTGAGAAAGTTTAGGACGTGTTTCAATCTTTTTGGCCTCTTGGCTAGCCTTGAAAATATAGTTTTGATTTCCTAAGGTTCCTTGAGAGATCAACATGTCTGCAAGAGCATTATTGTCAAATTTAGGACGCGCCATCTCCACCTTAGGCTTCACTAGTCCCAATTCACTTGTGTAATTCGTATTAACAAATGAAAGAAGATTTGAGCATGAAGCAAATTGTGTGTCTGGTGTCTGTTGTTGACTTTTGTTGTGATTCCAGCTGTTATTACTGAGCTGTTTTGCAGATCTTTCAATTCCAGTTGGTGATGTTTCCATGAATGTTTTGGGGTTGAAGTTTGAGTTATCAGAGAATGAGTGCTTTTGCAAAATCTCTCCAAAAGCAGCACCTGTTGAGCTAGTTGTATCAATAGAGTTTAACTGCCACTGATGGAGGAAGTTAGGATCCTCTATTATCCCCTGCAAAATCAAAAAACCTTATACTCCCTAGACAGAAAGAATAAAGTATATCCATGTTTCACTCATTTATTACATATTTTCCTAGCTTGTCTCCTAACTATATGCTAATCTCCATGAATTAAATGATTCCAAAATATAGTTAGTCATTGTCAATGTAATGAATGATCCACCATCTACTTCTGTAGTGTAAATTTATTTACCTTAGTTCCAATTAAGAATAACTATTTGCAAGAGTTGTGTATCTTACCAGTTCAGGTAACCCTTTGATTGATGAAATCTCCATATGAGAACTCCTCATTCAATGAAAAACAGCTGAAGCTATCAAGCTAATAACCTGGAAGAGAAGTCAGAAGCAAAATCTGGTTAGTTGTGGTACTTAAATTTCATCTAGCTAATAGTAATGTTTGCTGAATGACCATTACGCCAAATTCATGGAAGAAGGAAAGCCACATATACTCAAACTACAACATCCCATGTACATGCATTAAAATCAATTATATCTCAACTGAAGTGAGAAGAATTCTTGGGAACTTGCATTCATATACTATAAAGATTTTAAAAATAATGTTCTAAGATGGAGAAGCTTACTGATTAATAGATGTGACAGCTTTCAATCATATTGGTCACCACAGAAGCTGATGATTATATATTTCGTTGCTGTAATTTCTTTTGTATACTCTACCCCGCTGTATTACAGCATATAACACAGTTGCACTGTGATGCTCACGGGTTGTTGATGGGAATTGGCTTATACACAACAATAGAAGCCTATTTTCAACCAAGGATAATAGACTTATCCCATTTTATATTTTAGAGACCCCTTCATGCTGACAAATTAATACCTCCACCGATTGTTGTTTTGTGGACTTTGGCGGTGTTCTTCACCAACTAGACATTGAAATTTGGATGATAGGTATGCAAATCAAAGGATAGTTCCTCAGCATGTGGTCCCTCCCTCGCCACGTATTACACCTCAAAGGTTATTTGCCCAACTGATTTTTACCCTTTGTTCATTATTTTCTAAGTTACTTTCTTAGATCCTTCCTCTTCAATTACTCATTCTCTGGGTCAAAAAAGATCATTGAAAATCATAACAAATAAGCAGATCTTCTAAGACAACCCATTAGCAATTAACAAAATAGTGCAAGCATGTGTTATAAATTGTAAGTAGATGCTTGCAATCAATTACCAGTTGGTAAGTTGTCATTTTCCAAATATGAATGAAAAACTTGGGTTTAAAGAACAGTTCTAAATTCATTTATTTATTTTTGGTGAAATACAACAAAGTTTCCATTGACTAGAAAATTTTTTAGCCAATTGACAAAGGGCATGTGTGGAGGAGAAAAACTTAAGGTTCAGTGATAGTGTGTGGCCTTGGAACCGGCATATTAAAGAGTCCACACACAATAATTAAACGGATATTCAAAATTGTAGAGATTATACCTTTGTCGTTAGCTAAGGAGTGTGAATAGAAGTTAACGAATTATTAGACAAATAAATAGTACAAGTGTTATGATCAAATGGTATAAAATAATAATGGTGGTGAGAATTTTCAAATAATTCTCCAACCGAGTTGACGTTAATCCTAGAAACTCGGAGCCAGAGTGGCTAGCCAATGCTGATTCCAATGGGAATGGTTGAGTCCAGTTTCGGACATGCTGGCTTAGAAATAGTGATGTTATTATGTGTTGTGGAAGTGGAGCTATTTACACCACATTATTTTTCTAGAAATCCTCCATTACGTGGACTTATTACTCTCGCTTTCTCATCCGGCGGTTCCCACCTCTTAAAAACGAAAAGTAAGTTGAAAATGATAGCTAAGTAACAATTAAAAAACGACACATTCCAAGTCTAAATAAAGGCAATTTATTATATATTTAGATTCGTTTAATTACTATGGAAGGTTTAATCATGGATTAAATAGAAAATAAAGATTAGAAGATGTATACTTACTGCTAAGCTGCGAGAGAATTAGTAAAACACATCTCGGTAGGTTAAGGGAAGAGATACTCTTGACATTGATTGTTAAACTATGTGAGATTTTGTGACTTCAAAAACAAACTCCCAAATCAAAGCAAAGGAGTAACAATGGCCTACGTCTTCTTTCTAGAGTCAATGTTCTGACCTTAAGTCCATAAACATTATAGAGTCATCATTCATGTCCATCATCTATGCTCGCTTCAATACTCAATAGCTCTTTCACAGTTTTGTCCTTAATGAAAAAACGTCTTAATAAGTTGAGAAGAAAAGATACTTACAAACAATCCTTGACCTTGACTCTTAAATAAGACTTTATGACCATATGAACATGATCAAATGGTAGGAAATTGTTTCAGCTTAATTATTGATATCGAATTCAAGCTCTAAACATGCAAGATAATCCTAATCTTTGTTTCAAATTTAAGACATCGAAAATGATATGTTAATCCTAATACAAAATAAGGAATTGGTTTTCTTTTGTTAAATCTTTATGTTATATATGAGATTTGTGTCTAATTCTCTTTTTATGCATTAAAGTAAGTGCCTAATCAAAATTTATAAATATTTATTAAAAGAGAAATAAATACAAAACTATACAAGGTACAATTTATACTCTTGGAATCTTCTTGAGCTAGTGTGAGGCACCAACAGTATCTGTCTAGAATACAATTACACAAGTTGTAGACAACATAAATCCACACTTGATCCATAAATCAGGGATAATTGACAACATACCTAATGCCATCGAATCAAATCCCGTGCAAATTCGTTCCACCACATGCAAAACGCCAAAACATATGTCTACCATTTCATGGTCCACAACCTACTTTTCGATTTCAATGAAATTGGTATCAATTTAATATCATCGTAACACTGCTTCCTGGGTTCCATCATATGTATCTAAGCACCAGCATCCGTATAATTAGTCACGAATGGACGCTATACTAATCAATAAGTATGTGCTTCTTGCCTACAAAAAAAAAAAAAAAAACAAGTATGAGCTTCCTAGCCTTATATATTGTCCTATAGCTTAACTTTATCATGAAACCCGAGAGTGAAAACAAGGTAGAAATATAAAATATTTCAATAAAACTATATATCGAGTAATATGCATTGCCTGTTATATTCTATTAATACTCTTGAATCAATTCCTGTGCTTGGACCAATGGTAAATATTTCTAATGATATGTTGATCTTGTGTTATATGCATTTCTATCATGAAAATTCTTGTTAATGTCCAAAGGTGGAATTAGGGGGCTAGGATGGGTCACCACCAAACTTAAAATTTAAAAATTTGAAAATAAAATATATATTTTTTAAAAATTAATAAAAAAATAAAAATAAAACAAAAATGAAAGAAAAAATGAAAAAATATTAAAAAAAGGTGAAAGGGGAAAGAAAAAATATAAAGAAAACTTAGTAAAAAAATATTAGAACAATAAAAAGGAAAGAAAACATAAAAGAGGGAAAAAATATATAAAAAAAGAGAAAAGAAAATGTAATAGAAATAATAAGGGAAAGAGAGATAACAGAAAAAGAAAAAAAGAAAGGAAGATGATAAAACAAAAAAAAAAAATAAAAAGGAAAAGAATGAAGAGAAAGAGGGAGAAAGAACACTGTAAAAGGGAGAGATCTTGACACATAAACACATAGAGAATGAAAAAGAATATACAAATCTCAAGAGAACAGAAAATATAAAAAAAGTTGTGTCATTTGGTAATGCAACCAGGGAAAAGGAAGGGTTTCAGGTATCCTTTATTCTTTTCTTTTTCTCTCTTTTCTTCTTTCTTATTCTATTTCTGGTTGTTGTTGTTATTAATCTTTTAAAATAAAATAAAATGTTATTCACTGAAAGACTAGTAAAAACTGAAAAATTCATCATTTACTCTCTTATTGATAGAGTGATTAAACTTGTATTAAATCTTTTTTCTCAATATTGTCTGAGTGTGTTTCTTTGGTGACATTTATATATTTTTCTCAATATTCTCTCTCTGTTTTCTTGTTGGACCTTTTTTAAATCTTTCGAATTTGGGCTTCAACACCCCCCCCCCCCCCCCTCCTGCTTAACAGTGAAGGATAATGGATTGATGGGTTGTAGCTTCTTTGTTTAAAAATACTTTATTTATAAGTTATAACGCTTTTGCCCGTATATGTTTTATTTATGTGTTTCCATCACATTAAACTATAATTAATTTGTTTTCTAACAATGTCTACATGTCTTGCTTGCAAATGATGGATCCATATTTCTCCGATAGCAAGGTTGGTGCTTATATATGTTCAAATTCCTGTTTAAATAAATGATGCAACTCATCCCATATGTACGTAAAGCAGTGCAGGATGAGCTCTTAGAAAAAGACACACTTTGAATTGCAGCAGCAACACCAATGAAGGAAAGAAATCAAAGTTGCGCCAATACTATGTAAATAGAAATAAAGAAATCCCTTTTGTTCCGCTGTATGCATAACTATATCATATTTGTTGCAGTTGCATGCTGAAAATTAAAACACGAACTGATGAACTGTGCAGCAACCCGAGTGTTTTCAGTGCATTGAAAGCTAGAAAACCGTCATATTATTTTCAGTAAAGTGCAATAAAATTGATATATTAAAGATATTAGGTATTTAACGGAAAATCATAAGTAACTAATATGTTTAATTAAAAACAGTAATGAATTGCTATTAAAGCTAAACGTTTAAAATAATAAGGAAAATTAATGTATGACATATTACATAAATGCCACAAAAATAAAAATAAACAATACCTAAAAATTCTAATAAGTTTTTTTTGTTAAGCTTTAAATTAAAAAAAATCTAAAATTATTTTTTGTAAGAGAAGATGTTTTCATATTAAAAAGTTATCGCTTAAATTTATAATACAAGCTTCATAATTCTTACACACTTCTACATGATTTTTTCTAATGGAAATGAGTTAACCTCTCTATTAATTCTTATAGTTTATATTTGTATACTATCGATTACAAATTTTATTTAAAAAATATATCGTACGACAAAATGTAAAGATTATTTTCAACACATCAAATTGGTATTGTTAAAAACTAGAATCATGTCTTGTTCACAAGGTTGTTGAAGATTACTCAACCTGGCTCGCAGTAGCGAATCTCGGACACGGGTTGGGAGCAAGGACAATGTATTTAAAAAAAAAATAATATATGTATATAAAGATAAAACAAATGTTAAAATCATAAATTTTAAGTCAGAGTTATTATCATTTAATCAAAATGTGTTTATGTGAGAAGGAAGCAAATTGTAATGACAAGTAGTAATCAAGCTACTTACTTACACAATGTAAAATAGGATGGAAGTGTGTAAAAGAAAACAAGAGTCGTAGAAAGAATAAACATGTAAAAAAAAAATAGAAAGAGTGAGAGATGAAATAATATAATGAAAACTCTGAGATAAACAATATAAAAATTACTATTTTTATTGGAGAAAAATCAAAATAGACTTTAAAATTAATATACAAATAAAATAATAAACATATAAGAAAACTGAGAAAAAGAAATAATAAGTTCAAATACATAAAAATAAAAAATATAAATATTAAAATAAAAGGTGTATTTTTTATTTTCATGACTTCATATGAAAATAAATGGGAGGATAAAAACATATAAAATTAGAGAGTATATGATGAGTGCATTTTTTTCTAATAGTAGCATTAAATATATTTATCTTTTACCAGAGCATTAATTTATTTTAAAGCTTTGTGGATATAGCTAATAATTAATTAATTAATTAATTATGCATGATCGAAAATGTCTAGACCATGGATGAAGCCAATAGTGTATGTCAGATTCCAACTTATATAAGCGTATAGTACATTTTTCAGTACAGTGTCCCTCACGCGCTTGAACCCAAACGTGGTATTGAGCAATTTGTAAATGGGCATCCAATAACAAAATTTGAACAAGAAAAAAAAATAAAAAAGAGAAAAAAAAATAAAAGCCCAACACACAGAGAGAGACACTGCCACAAAGTGCGAGAAGCCTATCAGCAAACAGAGTCTCTTCTCGTCACACAGTGAAGGCAGAGAGTATCATCCATGGCGGCGACCAGAGCGATAACCATAGCCAGCAACTCCACATGCTATCTGCTTGCAAAGAAACCCTTTGTGGGTGGCACTGCTCTTTCCCTCAACAACCTCAAATTTTGTCGTACTAGGAGGTCTTACACCTGCAGAGCCATCTACAATCCCCAGGTTGTCGTCAAGGAAGAAGGCCAACCCGAAACCCTCGATTATAGAGTTTTCTTTGCTGACAAATCTGGCAAGAAGGTACCCTTTTTGTTTTACTTTTATTTGGTTAGTTTTGTTTTTATAATTGGTTATTAAAACAAAGTTTGTTCCTTTTTGTATCATTGCTGTGGAAAGAGGATGGTGTATGTGGCCTCTGTATTTGATTAATGGAAATGTGGAATTGAAATGTAATGATTTTCAGTTCCTCTGTGTTTGCTTGTTATTTGTTTGATGGAAGTGTTAAATAGAGTAATGTACTGTGGTGTAATCGTTGTGTTTTCTTTGATGCATCAATAGCTTGCTAAGTTGGTATAGATAGAGTTCAGGCTGATGTTAACTAATTTTGAATATTTGTTATACTTCAAAAGGTGATTGTGAGATATTCTGTTTCGTTTCGTCTTTGTGTGTGTTTTCCCTTTTTTGTTATACACTTCTGCTTTTATGAAAGGAAAGTAGGGCAGGTGCTGAGTGAGCTGTTACTTTCTGCATGTTACAATGTTTTCTGGGGAGTCAGGAATTAGATTTCCTTAATATGTTGGAAGCTAATTACTATGCAGTTATGTAGTAAGGCTCGGTTTACATTGAGATATTGGCCTTTTCAACAAGGAAAAATAAAAGTAATGCTCAATGAATGAGTTTCCTGCTATGTGGGCTTCCTGTTACGATTAAGATCCTGAATATTTGTACCTAATGAAAGTAATTTGTAAAATATGTAGGTTTCTCCCTGGCATGATATTCCCTTGCGGTTAGGTGACGATATCTTTAACTTCATTGTTGAGATTCCTAAAGAATCCAGTGCAAAGATGGAGGTTGCCACCGATGAGTCTTTCACTCCCATAAAACAGGATACAAAAAAAGGGAAGCTCCGATATTATCCGTGAGATACAACTTCAAATCTCATACTGATACTGCTCCTTTCTCTCTTTTTTTCTCAATTACATTATTTATCTTTGGCAGTTCACTTTTAACATTTTTTTTTTCTTCTTGTAATTACATTATTTTGTTGATGGTACATTGTTGATATAAATGTCCTGTGTTATGTCTTCTTCGCTGTTGTCTATTTATAACATAAATCTATCTGGGAGCAGGGAGCTTCAGTACCCATTGCTGGCCTTTGATGATTACCCTTCCTTCCTTGATGCCATCTTCATGTTATGTTACCTATAACAATTGAAGCATCTTGCACATTTCATTCATCAGCTCTTTGGCTTTTTCCCTTTCTTTTGGTTTGGTTGATGTAGCTAGATTGATTAGTTCCATATTTAGCCTATTTTGAAACATATGTTATACTTGTTCTCCAGCTATAATATACATTGGAACTATGGCTTACTTCCACAAACATGGGAAGATCCATCTTTTGCAAACTCTGAAGTTGAAGGAGCATTGGGAGATAATGATCCAGGTAATCCATTAATAATGGTTGTAGACTCCCATCTTTTCCATAATGTTATCTTAAGAATGCAACATGTCTAAAATTCTTGTTAATCTGTAGTTGATGTTGTTGAGATTGGTGAAAGACAGAGGAAAATAGGTGAGGTTCTCAAGGTCAAACCCTTGGGTGCATTAGCCATGATTGATGAAGGAGAACTTGATTGGAAAATAGTTGCAATTTCATTAGATGATCCGAAGGCGCCATTTGTGAATGATGTTGATGATGTTGAGAAGCATTTTCCAGTAAGCTAGATATCACCTTACTAGCTGATAATTTATTTCCTAAATCTGTTCTTGTCATTTATTAGTTTTTGATTATGTTGAGCAGCTAGGGTGATTTTTGAAGTGTTTGATAGCTAATGCCTACTTAGGGCAGTCAGCTTATTTACTGTCACTGCAAAATTTACTAAGAAGACTACTGATTCAATTCAAATAGTACTGGTTGTACAGTAGATATTAGGGGGTTTTCAGCTGAAGTTATTATAGGAGAAGATAAATCCAATTAAGTTTCATGAAAGTTCTTCTGATCACCCCCCTTCTCCTTGATCTGATTAGGAGGACAGGTTATCATGTGTTTCTCTTTCTCATGAGCATTCTATTTGAACCTGCTTTCACTAAGATTTTTAATTGTTCTAGATGCTCAATTGGTGTCATGATCAGCAACTTTTGTGTGTTACATAATCTTTGGTTGTCTTCAGGGAACTCTAACTGCAATTAGGGATTGGTTTAGAGACTACAAGATACCTGATGGAAAGCCTGCTAATAAATTTGGACTTGGCAACAAGGCAGCAGATAAGGTATTTTTACTGCATGAATCTCTTGAATCAAGTATCATCCGGAATTCTTTACTCAGTTTGTGTACTTCATGACAGAGTTTAGCAGTTTACATGTTATTTTAAAT
>PYAF01005075.1:313394-347517 GCA_007407185.1 Glycine tomentella | reverse complement strand
CTCTAACTGCAATTAGGGATTGGTTTAGAGACTACAAGATACCTGATGGAAAGCCTGCTAATAAATTTGGACTTGGCAACAAGGCAGCAGATAAGGTATTTTTACTGCATGAATCTCTTGAATCAAGTATCATCCGGAATTCTTTACTCAGTTTGTGTACTTCATGACAGAGTTTAGCAGTTTACATGTTATTTTAAATGGTTTGTTGGTTGTTAAGGTTACTGAGTATAGTGTCTTCCCGGCTGCATTTTTTCTTGAATAAGTTGGTTGCCTTGATTACTGTAGGTGTCAGGGGAATAGGAGACTATTTTAGGATTACAAGGCAACATATTCTTCTTTCTGTATGATTACTGAATTAGATTCTTGAACTTGGCTGAAAATTTCCATAAATTAATAATGAAAATGATAAAAGCAATGCGTTAATCTTCTGCAGTGTTATCATTGTTGGTGTTAATGTGTTCTGGTCATGCCCTCAATTTGTCTAAGCTGATTCTCAACTCTTAACTCTTAAAACTTGTATTTGGTGAACAGGATTATGCGCTTAAGGTTATCAAAGAGACCAATGAGTCCTGGAATAAACTTATCAACAGATCAATTCCTGCAGGAGAGTTATCACTTGTGTAGAGATGTATTTGGGGGGGGGGGGTTGCATTTTCTACAATTCTATTTATGAAGTAGCAAAATTTTCTGTTGAGCTTCCCGGTTATAACTTTGACATCAATGTCCATTTGGCCAGGCATTAGTTCAATAAATCCATCTTGCTTATGTATTCTGCATTTGTTTTTGTTTTTTTTCAGATTTCTTTCTATTGAAGTAACTCCAGATGGTTCTCGAATAGGAATGTGAATAGACTAATTAACAGTAAAGAATAAAACTATACTCTTGCAGGATTCAAACGGCAATAAGTTAAAACTATTGGTATTCTTGGTTTTGGGGGATAAAGCAGAAAGAGAATTGAATGATAAACTATTGAGCATGGTAATTTCTTATGATTGTTACATAAGTCACATTCATTTTTCTTCCTCGATGAACCTTTTTCAGAAGTTCACAATGACAATTTCCAACAAGTGGAAACTACTGTGTATAGCAAACGATCTAGACAGTCAAAATGTTCAGAGTTTATTCTTAAATCACCAGAGACCATGTATAAATGAAGAGGGTTTAGCAAAGGTTTGAAGGATAGCCGCTAGCAATTTTATTCCTAAAATAAAAGTACAAATATGTTAAGCACAAGATGATTAAGCATAAAACTGAAATATACTCTTGCTAAATAATGTCCATTAACCAAAAGCAAATATATACTTGTACACATTGGATGTACAAAAAAAAGTTATTTACATCATAGTGGTTATCACTGAAATACTGTGTTTGGTCAGGCATTAAAAGAAACTCATTATTGGGATTGAGCAGGAGATGCTGATTTTTCTCCGGTCTTCTCTTGAAGCAACAGCATGGTGTTTGACCTTTCAACGTTAGATACTTGATGTTCACTGTCTTCATCAAATCTATCCACACTATGCAAAAATTTTCCTGACTTAATATACAAGAATCACAACACATGTTAAAAAAACTTCTCAAACGTTTCTGAGAATTACACATTTATGATTTGATTATGATTATTTTAATTTCAATACTACATCTTGAAGATAACTAGACAGTAGACAAGCTAATTTTCATGTAGCCAAGTAGCATCCATCCCAGGTATAATTTAAAGGTTGCAATTTGCTTTTGTTTTAATCTATAAGTTGGCTTGGACATGATTTAAAGGGTGATTTATTTTATTCATGTCCTGTAGTGCCAATTCTCAGTATTAAATATTCTTGCTCTGACAAAAAGTATATGTGAAAAGAATTACAAACGAGGATTCTTCTTTGCAGTAAATCAACAAGAAATTTCCATGATGACTTACCAATAAACCATATTCCAGCTGCTAGAAACAATATTGATGTTAAAATCAATGCTGTCGTTCTCCAGTTGTTAATGTTATCCTGCGTGATCATTATGTATGAACCATTAGAATCTTGTATATCACACAATACATTCTGTGACCTGTAATTTTCTCAGTCTCCACCTCCCTCTGGTAAGTAATGGACACAACACTAGTGCTGTTATTTGAATGAGAACAGTAGAACTTTGGGGATAAATTTTAAGCCATGTTCTTAAAATTTATGATGGCTACCAATTAATGTAAACTATGTTAGGCATATGACATTTTGGATGTATTAAAACCTCCCTGAATATACCTACTTACACATCCCATCCCCAAGGGCTTAAAAATAGTAGTTTTGACTTTGTCAGTTTCCAGTAAATACATTATTTCTTATGGTAAGCATTTGGCTTTAAACCGAGTTTTGTTACTTTTGATAACGAACTCAGGCATTATGTGTGGAAAGTCACAATTCCCTCCTTGGTTACTCAGACTAACAACTTAAAAGTAAAGACGAACATCAAGTGTTCAGCAATGCCAATACAAGTAACCGTTAGCAAAAGAATTGCCAAGACATTGATTCACCATGTTAATTAACTTGCCAAATAAAACTATAAAGGCTGACCTGGAGAACTCCAACAAGGGGCGAGGAAGGTACATCTCCAAAGATATGAATAGCAACAGTAGACATAGCCATAGATAGAGGCCTCAAACTTGGTTTAACACAACGTAAACATACATAATTCACAGGACCCTGAAAAGAACATTGCAAGCAAACATTTAGTGCAAAACTTCCAACTTCCGATCAGGTTAGAGAAATGGTTTCCAAGGAACAACAATTTAGATTAGTTCTAATGATCACATTCCATCTCAGCTCATGTAGAAAATGCAGAAGTCAGGAATTTTCTAATCCACGCTTGCTGTACAAACTCAGTAGTTACTAGTACCATACTACCATTAAATGATTATCTTTCAAGTTTCAGGATAAAATTATTAAAACAAATTGATATAAAGAAGCAGGGATATACTCTGCATGCTAATAGATACGGAAAAAACAAAAAAGGAACAAAAAACATTGTCCCCTGAAACAAGCATAAAATTCAAAAGAGAAACCAACCCTAGGATGACTTAGTTCTCAGAGAAGAAGTTTTCGTCTAATTTCCCAAGCATAGAAGTGATTTTACTTAAACATAATCATTAATCAAGAATTTAACTTGGAAACACCGGGGTTGCTAAAATATTCATAGATGATAAGCATGTAAAAAGGATAGTACTTCAATATAGCAATTAAACATAGAGATATTAATTGAATAGAAGGAAAGTACCTGAGTGGCAAAAACAAGAAGTTCACCAATAGAGAAAAGAGCAAGGAAGCCATAGATGCTTCTGAATAAGAAGGCACCAAAAAAAAAATGCAGCACCGATAAATGTAGTCATTGAGAGAAGCTGCAAAAGAATTTAGCATGTTTAGTAGGAGAAAAAATGAAGAAATCAAATTACACTGGTGTAAATTAAATTCATCCTTACACTATTCAATACTTTTTAATTACTATTAGATTATAAGTTCCTTTAATATAAATCACGTTTACAAAGTTTTATATTAATCCAAAATTATTTGATACTCCATTTATGTACATCAAAATTAACGTATTATATACTTTAAAAATATATAAAAATATGAACCATTTGATTATCTTATTTTATTTCAATTTTGAAAATTTTGACACAAACAATCTAGGTAATATATAGTTCTGATTCAACGGTTGAATCGATAAAAGTCATTGTATATGGTGTAATTCAATCATTCATGGCTACACCTTAAGTTAATATATTCAATATTACAATGTCCATCCATAATACAAGTATTATAAAACACTTTTTCCAACCTGTCACGTACAATTTAAGAATTTCAAAACTGCAACCATAATGGTCAAAACTTATTGTTGTTACACATGCCTCTCATAAGAGGCTGGTCAAAACTTGTTGTCGTTACACACTCTTATTGTTGCCCTTCCTTATTGCCCCCCCAAGTCCCAAGTCCCTCTTCTTTTATATACCTTCCTAATAGGTCTATCACTATCCATATAGCAGCCTCTGACATAAATTTACTAACAAAATAAGGTAAATAATACAAAAGTCCTCAATCATACTGTAGTTAATGGGAGAAAGAAGTACCTAGAACATTGACAACATAAACCTTATCAAGCCAAAGTTCTTTCATATCATTCAAATATCTCGAGAACTTCTCAAATATTTGGGTTGCAGATTTTGACCTAAAATAAGAATCAGTCAGATAGAATTAATATATCAGCCACTAAATGATGGATGTCAGAGTAAGTGTTCTCACTTGGAATGATCATTTGAGCTTTTATTTCTAAGCTCTGCCGTCAAGGACAGTGACTCATCTCTTCCATTTGAAGCCTCCATAACTTTGAATCAAACAAGTGAATTTTGTTAAGGCTAAAATAAAGAGACATTTTGAATTAGAAACCATTAACCAGCAACAAAACCGAAACATAAATTTTCAGTGGATTGCAATATACTACATGAGAACTGAGTACTAGACTACCAACTCTACACTCCTAAAAAAAGTATTAATTCCTTTGGGTGATAAAGACTCCTCCTAAACACACACTATAAGCATAAAAGTAATAAGAAAAAGGAACAGTATTAACAAAATGCTCAAAGGAGCAAACCAATCCCTCTGAAAAAGAAGATGTTGTGTTTAGGTAATGCATAATTCTTAGATACCTTGAACTCCTGACACAACTGTCTCAGGTGTCAGTGCCTTTTTTGAATCAGCAGGAACTAGACCTGGATCCACTTGTAGTTTAGATATGAAAAACAGTACTAGGGGAAATGCACACCTCTCAATTGCAGAGGCTTCATAAAAAGTCCTGAAATAGCAAATGGAACCACAACAAAGACTCTACCCAGAATGCATAAGGCCAACCCAAATGACTTCCAACCTGTTGATAAATACAGAAAGGATGAAATCAGAGAGCGGAATTTATTTTATTTCTTTAAAAGAAAAAGAAAATAAAAGAGAGAGAAGCAAAATACACATTACTTGTTTCTGTAGTGTGAGTATCTAAGGGGCAACATGTCACTTGTCATCCTATATTTTCTTAGAAGACCAATATTTTGTTTCTATAATAATTGAAAGGGAAGGGGAAAATTGTCATTTCAAATTAATTATAAATCCACTTCCTACTTTTAAGAAAATCTCTTTTCAAAATGCTTTATTATTTACAGTTTTAAACTCAAATTTTACTTTTCAATTAATTTTTAAAATTTAGAAAGATAACCATGCTGTCATCCTATATCTAAAGTAACACTTTCAAGAGGAGATTAAGAACTAAATATAATTTTCTGGTAATGAGTAGAAGATGACAAAACATACATATAGGCTAATCCTAATATTTATAGGCTATAACACGGAAATAAATCTGTACAGATAAAAACTGGAATAATGAAATAAGGAAAGATTATCATGTGCTCCAGCATTAAACTTATATATGTCCACTAAGGCACTAACTACTGGTGATACAATTAGTATTCAATAATGGTACAAAAAACAGATGAAGACTTACCAAACCACATTAGACATAGCCAAGTGCATATCCCGATGGTATACACATGTAAAATATTGCAAGCCATGCTGTTTTCTGATACATACTCCAGTGTGAGACAGAGGTTCCGCCAGGGGAAAAAAGCAATCAATCATAATGACAGATGACATTCCAACTACCAAGAAGAATGCTGAGGATATCATCCTTGGGAAAGAAACAAACCTGAGTAACTGGGGCATTGTTATCAATAAAAGGTGCTGCAAGACTTATAAATGAAGCCTCACCAACACCGACTAGCCTATAGAGAATGTTGAAAGGATATGAAAAATAAGAAAATTATTATATTTTGTACTACTGTTTAACTGCACAACCAAAATTGCATAACTTGAAAAATAAAGAATTAGACCACTTACATGCAACAGATCGAAATGGACCAGAAATTAAAAGAAAATCCACAACATAGGGTTGCAAGAGTCCAAACTGACAATCCAACACCTATAAGTCTAAATGGATTTACACTGCAAAATATAAGAGTTGTGTAAGGATTAATATGCAAACTAATGATAATAATTACATATCACAATAATCATGTGGTACACGAACAAGGCATTATAGCTTAGAGATTCCCATTTTGTAATTATTATGTCTTTCAAACATAAGAACTTCAGTTTAACAGACAAACGGTTGAATAAATTGATAACCAACTTTTGTGATAATTTATGCAGCAAAGTGTTTAGATACATGATCCCATTGATTTTAAAATTTGAAAGTCATAGCCAAGAATATTGTCTTAACTACACATTAAATTGCACATTAAGGACTATCCGAAATTCAATACAATGGATCTATAGTGGTTTATAAGCCTGTTCGGCTTTCAGAATTCTTCATTTACAATTCATCTTTTGAAGCATTAATGGGTTGAATATTTGAGATAAATAAAGTACAGCAGTAAAAATAGGTTTCAACTAATCGCAACACACCAGTTTTTACCTCTTTGCTAGAGAGGCAAATATTGGAGAAACCACAAGAAGTCCAACCATAAAAGCAGATGATAAAACTCCATCTTCAAAATTGTGCAAGTTAAAATCCCCCTTGCACAAAAGGAGAAAAATTTATCGTCAAAAACTGCTATATAGCTGACAATTTACTTCAGCATACTACAGTATTAATGTCGTGGCATGCAACACAGGGCGCAGCCGTACAGGCAATAGCAACAGTTATCTTGCAGATTATAAATTGAATTCTACATCTTGTTGGGTAATGCTTTTCCTGCCATTTTGGCTAGCATGCATAATAGTAAGAGAAAAACTGTTAACCTAGAAGGCGCCCCAATTTGATTCTCCTCTATTGCAATAATTTAAGGATACCTTGCATGAATGTTTTTTCAATTCAGAATGCTTTCTTTTCTTATTAACTTTTTAAGGAAAACCACATTTTAAGGCCATGACAGCACCCTCTATTCTTGATCTTTGGGGTTTCATATATCCGGAATAATTATTGGATCCTTTTTAGTTTTTATGATTCATTGAATTAATAAGAATCATCCCACTTTAATTACCCAACAAAAGAATGACAAAAGGAATGCTTTTCGGTTTTTCCATCTGCTCAGACTCCTCCTTCACAACCCCCTTTTTTTTGGTTTCGCTTCTCCCTCCCCTTTTTAACTATAATTTCTATTCTACTCTGAGAATCTCTAGCTTTAAAATGGAAAACAGCACCAAATCCCCCCCGCCCCCCTAAAAATTGGAATACACCCCACAATTTAAAATCAGTGTATGGAAAATTAAACGCCGAGAGGTGAGGGAAATGATCCTTAGTATATCTTACTGTATTCCAGAACCAGAAGTGCAGGTAGCACCCTCAGTGCACGTTCCCTTACTTCCATTAACACCATTGCTTGCTATGGCTCCTCGATCCACGTAGTTTGACAAGTTAATCACACAAAATATAGCAAGTAGCCTACAAAACAAGATAAAAGGGATAAAGTAATCACATTAGAATCCATAGCCAAAGAACACAAAACACTTCATAAGAACATAGATTTGCTCAAAAAACGAAGATTCAAAAGACCCAGAATTGCTTAAAAGTTTCTTCCCACACCCAAAAACCAAAATTGAAAAAGAATGAATATTTCTCTCCTTCACTTACCCAGCACGGATCATGGAGGGGGAAAGGAAACAAAAAAGGTGCATTACATTTACCTTTTGGGTGTAAACCATGAAGCTGTGGGAATCATGGTGGAGATTAGTGGCTCCACAAATTGAGGAGAAGGCTTTGGTTTTACTTGTGAGTGGTCATCTTGTGTCATACCAATATTGTAGTACTTTGAAAACTTGTACTAAAATTGAATACAGTTGAATGGTAGTTAACGCCACTTCATTTCGAATTTCGGAGGTCTTTCTCTTTCCTTCTTCTGTACTATGTCAGTTTTTTCTCTCCTACTTTTTTACCAAACTGTAAATAGATTCTCATTCTTCCTTTCTTTCAGTTTTTTTCCGTTAAATTGGAATTTGCATTTTCCGGTGGACAAAGGGGTAAGCACTAAGCTCAAAAGAATCCGGGATCTTTGCCTCGTCTAAGTATAAACCTTTTATTCTTTTGACTTTCTTGGGAAATAATTATGCTACTATATGAATTATTTATGCCACTTTGTTTGTAATTCGAATTCCTTGTCACATCCAATGCCTTCCTATACTTTTTTATTTTGTTTTTTCTCTTGTGTTTAATTTAGCAACTGTTTTCAATTGAAAATGCAAAATTTATGTTTAAAGGGTGAGAGAAGCCTAAAGAGAAAAATAGCAATTCATGTAGTAAAATTAATTTGTCATATGCATTGTTGGATAATGGATACACTATATACCTTTTTTTCTTTTTTGTAAATGGACTATATACTTTACATGCTCTTTCCATTGAATATTCTTAATATTCTCTCTTTCAGAGGCTATGGCTAAAAAAATTCTTAATCATTTCAAACTTTTCTCTTTTATCTTTATTTATATACTTTTGATCTTTTTAATCATCTATTACTTTCAATCTATTTATTTTTAAATTATATTTCAATATTTTTTTCTTAAAACAAATTATTAACAATTTTTATAATCTTATATCATAATTTAAGTTATTTATTATAAATTAAAATATAATGTATGTGATAAAAAATATTTATTTATTATCAATTTTAAATATAATATACTTTATATATTTAAAAATATATTTATTATAAAATTTAACTAAATAAAATAACACGAGCTAAAATATTAGTTAATATTGTATAAAAAAAATGTCGTTTGTGATACAGGGAGGATTGAAATGTAAACAAACAAATCAGAAGCTCTCTTTTTTAATAGAAATGTTTCTATACGTTGTAAGGTGACAAAATTGTCATTTTATATTGGAAAATAATATTTAGACACACAAAATACTAAAGAGACATATAAAGTAAAATAATAGGTGTTAGTTGTGTTTAAAAAAAATGTGCAAATATCATTGTCTTTTGTATTACGTGCCAGAGATTTGTACGAACACAAGAGAAGCACGTAGTCATGGCACTTCCATTTTCATGAGCGTATTCAGTATTCACAATATCATTATCACCTACAATCTACTTGGGCATATCACATATATACACCCAAGTACGAAAACAAGCACAAATGACCATAGTAGATCAAGCACCAAGTGAAGAAGGGAACAGAGTAATAAAGGTACAAATTTTCAACATTGTTATTTAGCCATCATTTTTTGAAATTCATTCATAATATAAGTACATTGCATAATTTTTACCGATGTTGGGTAACTTAAGCAGTCACCTCCAAACAGCAGACTCCATTTTATCAAGAATAAGAATTGGCTGGCTCAAATTTCAGTGAAATGCTATTGACACAATGGCGTTCGTTAGTGGGTGTTGGAAATCCTTCTCCTTTAAAGACGTGACCTAGATGTCCCCCACAGGCAGCACACGTTATTTCTGTCCTCATCCCATCAGGATCCGGCTGTTGATACATGACAATGTTATCAAATTTGTATACACTAGTTGATGCAATTTAAGAAATGGCAAAAACATAACCAGTGCCTTCAGATACTTGTAAAGGAACCAAAATAAAATTTAAGGATTAAATATGTTTTAGGTCTCAAAAAATTGATGAATTTTTGTTTTTTAAGTTCTTAATAAAAATTTCCATTGTATTATATCCTGATATATTAAAATTTTTGTTTTTAATCCATGTTGTTACTTAAGTAATGATGTGACATCTTGTGAATAATTCTTCCCAATATAATCAACAATCAGATGATATCATGTCATAACTTAATTGACGATAGGAAGTAAAAACAAAAATTTTGATATATCAAAAATCCAAAGCATCGAAAAAATTTATTTGGCACCTAAAACAAAAATCAGTCATTTATCAAATATCTAAAAATATTTAAGCCTAAAATTAAAGTATTAAATTCATAGGGCTAATAGTACTATTGTCCAAAGATGTGTCATCTCGATAATTCGTGTAAAAAGAATTGCATTAAAAGCCAGCATATGTCACAAAATAAAACTCAAAATTTGAATTGGAGAACGGTATAAAAAATAACTAAGATACTGTATCTAAGTTTAGTCTTATATTAAATCCTATACTTCTCATTTTTTTTGCATTCCTTAACAAGTTTTCTAAATACACTTGTTAAAAGGACTATTAAGATAAAACTAAGAACAAGTGAACTTACATTGCGATTTATGGCTCCGGGAATCCCCTCATAGAAGGCTGGCCAGCCACAACCAGAATTGAATTTTGTTATGGACCTGTAGAGTGGAGTCCCACAACCAGCACAGTTGTAAACTCCCTCTTCATAGAACTTGTCATACTCTCCTGTTCCAGGGAACCTGCATAACGCCAAACCATTTTCTTACAATAGAAACACAAATTCCCATCTTGAATAAAACTAGTCACCATCTTCAAACTAACCCTATTGCCATGGATTTTGTCACTAAGAAAATGCAGAACCACCAAAAATTCAAACCCGACTCAAAATTACTCATACTTGTCAACTCAAAACATCATTCTCTCCCCTCAGTTTTTCTCTGAATATCTCTAAGCATTCAAAGAGCCAAGAATTACATATGGGAAATTAGCCACAGCACATGTTGAGAGGGTGATTCACAATACAGAACCATAACATGTAGACAACACACAGGTTGTCTCTACTGCAAGCACACTTGAGACAAGATTATATTGTAGCCTTTGACCTGGCTGTATTACTATTACAAGGGTGATTAATGGTAGTTAAAAGTCAGTTACTGTTAGTTAAGTTTGTTAACTCGAGTTTTATCAGATTTCTCGGTATAGAAAAGCCGATTACTGTATCATGCAATCAGTTTAATGCAGTATTAATCTCTTTCAACTCATTATTCTCTCTTTCAAGAAACACCCCAATTAGCTAGGACAACACATTACACTTACACATGGCCTCTAACTATAGTTATAATAAAAGCTAATAAGTAATGACCACAATCATGGTTTTAAAAAATGGTGCACCACCGCAAGTCACATGACTCACCTCTGTCTGCAATTTTCCGCATAGATCATGACCACATGACCACGATGTAGAACTTTAACCACACTTAGTTATGAGTTATGAGCGGTTTGTTTGTAGCCTTTAAGACATGTCATTAATATTATTCAGCAACATATTTTACATGGTACATCAGTAAAATTAATTTGTGAATAAATTATAAAACCTTCCCTTGATATGACTAAGGTCCTGTGTGTATAAAACACACACAAAATAAGAAGGTAAAATGAGTTTATCAATAACTAAAGTAAAATCAATTTGATAAAAACAAAAAATAGATACATAAGTTAATTATAACTTTATGCAAAAAGATCGATTCATTTAAGCTTCTTATTTTCTTCTCTAGTGAAAAGAAAAACTATTTTCATAACTTAACTCAATTCTTTAGCTTGATTTCAAGCTTAATTAATAACAAAGCAAAGAGTGGTAAGAATGTTACTCAGTGCCCTTTTGCCTGAGGATCCGAAACTGTTCAGGGGAGAGAATTGCGCGCCACTCTTCCTCGGATTTGCGGAGCGAGCCAGGTGCGGCCATGGCCACAATCCCACCACGAAAACCACGCTTGGGTTGGAGAGTGAAGAAGGGGGTGGCAGAAACGAAAATAGTAGTGGGAGTAACGGACTTTGGGGGGGAAATGGTGGAAGGAGAAGAACGAAGAAGAGTTGAGAAAATGGGTATGGATTTGGAGGAAGATATAGGAGTGGAAATGGAAGTGGTTCTCAGAATACTCAAGCCCATGGCGATGGTGTTTGTGTTCACGAATCACGGGTCCCCCTCACCTTTTACATTATCACTCTTTATTCAACTTTTTCTTTTTATTATTCCCAATTGGGTGTTTTTTACTCACGTAAATTCAGTCGAGAAAAACGTCCCTCCTAAAATTATATAAGAGGGTGTATATTTAAAAGGTATATTATTTGTGTTTGGTAAAAAAAATAAAAAAATTCTAATCAGTGTTCTCACCGGTCAACCAACTAAAATAAATAAGCATTTATTATAAAAATTAGAATAAAATCGTAAAAAAATAATTTCTCGAGAATCTATAGATGTTAATTTCTCATATTTAGTTTTATTTTAGAAAATAATATTTTCAGTAAACAATGTTTTTTTGGAATTTTTTTTCTAAGTTTCTCACTATTTTCATGTGAACAGTGAGAATTTAAGTTTATTAAGCTAAAGAAATAAGTTTAATTACGTTAAATATTGTGTTATTTTTTAAAATCATTTAATGAGATAAATAATTAAAGATTATAGTAAATATGATTTTTTTTATATTTAAAAAACATATGATAATATTTATAATTAACCAAATAAATTTAATGAAATTATGATTTTTGGATAAGAAACTTATTTTCTTATACCAAACACTTAGGGCATCTCCTGCGGTGAGAGTTTACTAGCGTTTCTTATTGATTTTTGGTAAATCATGTAAACATGTAAATAAATAGGAAACAAAGTTTGTGTTTTTCTCTAACCAAGCGTTTGTTTGAAGAGGTTCCATATGTGTAGAACATTTTTCTCTTATTTGTCCTAAATGATGCTTATAGGTGTAAATAAATAAATTTTTAATTCCAAAGTAATCATTTTTTATATAAGATTTCATGTTTAATTTTAAGATAATCAATAGTCACTGGAATCACCTCCAACATAGAAAAAAATTAAGAAACGATTTATTGAATTTAAGCAATTCTAATGATACTAACTACACCCCACCCAACCGGCCTCCATCCTTTATGTTGCATCATTGCATATAGATGATATATTTTATAAAAACTGAAAAAGACAAACGTGTCCCTCCCGTCCTCAGAAAAGAGTTTGACAGAATGAAGATGACTTTAATTGTCCAAGATTGACTTTTTAAAAAAATTATATCAAATTTATTTAATTGGTCATAAAAAATTTCAAAATCAAATAGGAAAGCAATAATCTTATAAAAAATTTAATTATTTATTGTATTAAATGATATAATAATAAGAATAATGTAGTATTTTTTTTATCGAAGTTAAACTTTTTTCAAACTCAATATATGAATAATTTTGTGAAAAATAACAAAAAAGTCTAAAAAAAACTATTGTTTCACGAAAATGCTATTTAAAAAAAAATCAAACAAAACATGAGAAACAACCAAAACAAGCATTTCCCAATTTTAGGATAAAACATTTGTCAAAAAAAAACTTTAGGATAACACACCATTCGAGGATAATACACCTAAAGATATGAATTATGAAAGGAAAAAGGACAAATTTTTGTTGAGTGCGAGTTTGAAGAGAGGGGCCAGTTGTCGTACGTGTTTGTTTTTAATCAGCACAATTCAACCACGTGCCACATAGTACTCTCCAGTCTTTTGCTTCAGTTACGTCACGTGTCGTAGTAAAAATAAAATCCTCTCACCACACCAGTGTTTCAAGTTTCAGTTTCAGTTTCAGACCCTGAACTCTGAACATATACGACGAATTGACAATTATGTATGTCTGGATCTAAATCCAATCCAATTTCAAAACCCCTAAAAGTAAATTCATAAAAGAGAAGGGGCAAATTTGGTCCAGAAGCGGATTTTAGTTTTCGCACGTGTGTCTGGTGGCCACCCCCGATTTAGTCGCACGCCTAGTTCCTTTCTGCGTCTCGTCTCCCTCACATCGCACACGCTTTCGCTTTCTTTCTCTCACTGTTTCTCAGGTAACACAAATCCATGTACATCTCTTCATTTTGTTTTCCAGAACACACCACACTCTCTCTCTCTGTCATTTAACTTCTCCATTTTCTTTTCTTCTGTTACTTCATTTCATCGATTCGTAGTTACTTCGACTTAACCGATGACAAATAACTGAGATATATATTTTATTTTATTTTTTGTTTATGCGACTTTTGATTTGTGTTTTCTTCGCTTCCGCCTTCCCTGTGATGTTAGCAATTTTGAATTCGTAGTTCCTAACTAGTGGAATTTTGAATAGAAACGTTTCTTCCTGTAATTTTTTTTAAATAATATTTGTTGGCAACTAGGGATTGTGATGGAAAAGAAAGAAAATGAGTTATGTACTATTTTGCTGCTTACACCTCTTGATTTCATTCTGTTGATTTTGATTGCTGCCGTTGAAGAGTTGTGTTATGCTTTCTATTTGACAGCGGAGTGTTTTATACATTTATTTCTTTTAATTGTGTTATGCTTTCTACTTGACAGCGGAGTGTTTTATACACGTATTTCTTTTAATTGTGTTATTTTTTTTTACGTTCAGTTACTTTGAACATTGTAATTTTAACTCCAATTTTATAGATCTCGTGTATGGGTTTTGCAAACAATTAGACATAGAATTAGAATTAAAAATTATAAGATCTAAAGTTTGAAAATAATTATGATAATGGTGGTGGTAGTGGTTGGCAGCAGTGGAGGTGCTGACAGGTGGTGGTAGTCAGGATGGATGGTAGTGGTGGTTGTAATGGTGGTGGCAGTGTAGGTACTGGTGGCAATAGAAAGAGGGAGAGCAGTTGCACAGTGTGGGGATGAAGAATCAAGAATTTTAGGGTGTTGTTTAGGAATTGGAAATGACTAGTGCTAGTTATTTTGTAATTCCCTGGAATGGTCTTGGAATTTATGATTTGAAATAGCTATTTTCTAATTTGTTTGAGGAAGATATAGCAAAATAAACAGCTTTTAAAAGATGGTTGATGTCATCCATATGTGTTTCTGATAATGATTGTGCAACAGTTAGCTTAGAGCTTCCTCATTCAGGATTATAAATAAAGATGGACAATCATCTTAGATTTCAGCTTAGAGCCATAGTTCGAGTGGGCTTTTTTACACAACTGAAGAGAAAGATGTATCCAATTTGAGATTCCCTAATATTCTTATTTCGAGACTTGGCTGAGTGCAAACTCTATGCAATGGCATTGAGCTTTGTGTGATTTTTAAATAATAAATATGGCCTTCAGCATCTTTTGTAGATTCCTTCTGTTTATTTTCTTTGTATTGATGTTTTCTAACCAGCTTGAAATTATTGTTCCCCTTGAATATCAATTGAGCTAAGGTAAAGTTCTGGTGGAGAAACCAGCTAACTTTTTGGATTGATTGTGGCTGTAGTTCTTAATAAAGCCTTGTAAGTTGTAACTACTAACAATTGTTAATTGGGGACTATAATGGTTGCTAACTTGCTATAGTGTATAGCTCTGTGCTGGTGCAGTGCCTCTTGTGTAATGCTACGTTCTTAGCTTTTACACTAGAAAAAAACAGTTTGTTGTGTCTTTCTGAACAGGACTAACTGTTTTTTTTAACATTTTCTGTAGGAGTTTGTGATCTGAGTATAAAGATGGAGCTGAGTAGCATCAAAGATGCATTTGATCGTGTAGCCAAGAAGCAAAAATTATCCTCTTCCAAGTCTCAAGAAGTTGTTGACCAGGTGGGGCGTGAAATTGAGCAGGCATTGGCAACAATTCAGTCACCACATGACCCCTCATCTCCTGTTGACCAGAAATCTGTTCTCACAGAACTTAAGTTTAAGCTTAATGCTATTGGACCACTTCAACAGTTGGAAGGATCTAATAAGGAATTGAACATAAGTCTTACCAAGTATCAAAAACTCCTTGAAAAATTGTTAAACCCTGACATATCAAAGGCATACAGAAATGTGGACTTTGGTACTCATATTGTCAATCAGATAATTGCAAACCACTTTTACCGACAAGGTTTGTTTGATCTTGGAGATAGCATCATAAATGAGGCTGGAGAGCCTGATGCAGCTGCACTTAGATCTCAATTTTTGGAAATGCATCAGATTGTTGGAGCTATGAGAGAGAGAAACCTTCAGCCTGCTCTCACATGGGTCTCTGCTAATCGAGAGAAACTTGTCCAGATTGGTTCCAATCTTGAGCTTAAAATTCACACACTGCAGTTTGTAGAGGTCCTGCAAAATGGAACCCGAGCTGATGCCTTAAAATATGCCCGAACTTACCTTGCTCCTTTTGCTTCCCTCAACAAGGATGAGTTCCCAAAGCTTATGGGTTGCCTCTTGTATGCAGGAAGGCTAGAGAGCTCTCCTTATTCTGAGCTGTTGTCCCCAATTCATTGGGAGATGACAACTGAAGAGCTCGCACGACAGTTCTGCACTCTCTTGGGTCAGTCCTATGAGAACCCACTGAGTGTAGCAGTTGCAGCAGGAGTTGAGGGGTTGCCTATACTGTTAAAGCTGGCAAATGTAATGGCAGCAAAGAAGCAGGAGTGGCAGGAAATGAAGCAGTTGCCTGTGCCAGTTGAATTGGGTAAGGAATTTCAGTTCCATTCAATTTTTGTTTGCCCTGTGAGTAGGGATCAAGGAAGTGAAGAAAATCCTCCAATGTTGCTACCATGCTTGCATGTCCTTTGCAAGCAATCAATTATGAAGCTATCAAAAAACAGCACCCGAACATTCAAGTGTCCATATTGTCCAGCCGAAGCTACTGTTGCAAACTGCAAACAGCTGTATTTCTGAATGATGTTTGTGTATTTGTCTCTTCCATACATTTCATTTGTGCAAAATACAGCATTTACAGCTTTCTGGTTGTATATAAATATTCTAAAAATCTTTACATTCTGATAAGACCAACGAGTAAATAAAAATTGAAACATCCTGTCCATTCTACCTTTCTTACTTTTTCTCCGTCTGAAGAATTATACAGGTGCTTCCATGATCTCACTGCTACCAATACAAACTTCTACGGTATGATGGCATACAGCTATGTATGATTGCGCTTGATATTTTGCGTATTAGTCTTTAGATAATTGGATTTTACTCTGCTAATTTGAAATTAAGCAGTTAGCTGTACAGCAGCCACCGCTGGGACTATATTACTATATTAAGGTCAGTCATGATTCTTAGCATGGAATCATTCAAAGCGTGAGTTAATTACAATGGATTTTGTTACATAGGGAACGGTCAGATACAGTAGCAATGGTTTTTTAAGGCTGCATCAGCCCCTGCTGACTGTAAATGAATTTAGATCAATCGTTATGAACTTACCATTTTGCGGGTTAATTAGTTTCGTTTAGCCTATTATGAGGAAATATTTAAAAATAAATTACTTCTCCAGGACAAACTTAAAGAGTAACGATAAAGAACACTAATTCATTGTGAATGTCTCAGAAATTACAAAGATGCAAATTGAAAGTTTGAAAAAACACAGCAGCAGCAGCAGCAACTAATTTGAGTAATATATACTCTAGGGAAGGCCAATAACTCTGTTGAGTCCCTCAAAGAAGAAAGAAGAATTAGTTGGCTTGGGAGGTGAGTTTCCTTGTCGCAGATATTCCTCTAACATCTCTTTTGTGGACCTGGCGGACAAGGGATGAAAATGAGAACCCCACTCTTTAAGAAACCCTTTCACGAGAACACACTTCTGGTCATCATCCATGTTGCTCCATTTGTGTTGGGCCTGGTCTTCGTCGAGGCCCATGTACTAGCAGAGCTCTCCGAAGAGGAGCTTTCTGCTCTTGCGCATGGCCTACTCCTCCGATTTCGCCGAATGCGCGTTCATTCTGGCGCCCCTCGCCGCCAACTCCGATGCGAGGGCCACGTCGCTGATGCCGCCGTCTCCGGCGGCGGTGCAGGAGATTCGGCGGGTGGAGAGAGCGACGGGGGAGGTGGGGGAGATTGAGAAGAAAGGGGAAATAACGTGAACCCTGAGAGCCATTTAGATGGGTTGGATTGGATTGATATCTTTTAGTTTTGGAGTGATCAAATTGGAGCTCTCCCAACTCCCAAGTCCGAACCAAGCCTACAACAAAATAGTGAAGGGTACGTTTCCTTTTTGCAGTTACACAAATTGGTGTACACTTTCTTCCACCCTTTGTTACAATATTTGTTTACACAGTGAATTAATCACAACTCATTTGTTTTTTTTTAATAATTTAAATTATTTTACACTACATGTATAGAAATTAAATTCATTTATTATTAATTAAAAATTAGTATATAAAACTTCAAAAGGGATTAACGAATCTCTTTTATGACTATAATTTTTAATAAATATTTTAATAAATAATAAATTGTGTTAAAAATTATATTATACCGTTCTTTCAACTAATAAAAGATAATTTATTTTAACACACAGACATATATATATATATATATGTGATATTCATGTATTATTATTATTATAATATTAGTTAAGATTATATCAACAACATTATTCATGGCATTTTTATAAATTCTTCTAACTTGTTTTTAATAACTTTTGCGATAAAATTTATGAATTTTTTTTTACCTAACAAAAACATATTAATAATGTTATTAAAAATGTTAAATTAATGCAATTAAATCGTTTATCCAAAAACATCTTTAAATTTCAGAATGATATTTCAAAACAGTTTAATTTTGATTGTGTTTAGCCTGCAGCCAATTAAATTGTTGTATTTTAATAAAATAATTATGAAAGTTGCTGTATTAAAATAAACACGTTTACAAGCTCCTTCTAGTCAGCGCCATAAACATGAGCATGATCACAGAGAGTCTAAATTGCAGCATCTCATCTTTTCCCTCTTCTCTACGCGCATTTCCACACCTTTCTCTTTCTCCTCCTTCCGCTCTCTGCTTCTACGGTACTCCCTCACGTTGCATTTCCTTTTCCTTTTCTTCCAATGCGCACGCAAATTTCGCTTTCGCGTAAGTTTATGTTTGTGTATGTGAAAATCACGTTCAGGTTATATTTGTTGTAAGAACAGAAGATCCACCGAAGCAGCATCCAAAGAATTAGGGAACAAAAATTGAATAATTGCAACCTATCAATTTGCTTAAACTGTAACAATCTATCGATAATTGATACAGTGTATTGATCTAGACTTTCTGCAATGGTTCTAGTTCTCAATGTCCGTGCATAACTCGTTGTCTAGTGAACTATTAGTTTGAATTACTTATAATAATGATTTTTGTTTTTCCATTCTTGCTATCGTTTGAACTCTTATGTGGATTCTGATGCTATATTACTTTTGTTTTCCGTTCTGTTCTGTTGCCTGAATGTTTACTAGGTTTGTCAGAGAAGATTGGTTGTGGTGATGGTGGCGGTGGTCCATGTATGTTTCCATTGAACCATTGCAAAACCATTCATCTGGTTAGTATTGAAATTGAACTCGCTTTTTCAGTGAACACACTGTCTGTATCTGGTGTGGACTTGAAGCTGCTATGTCATGTATTTCATTACTAAGCACATTTAAGATTGTATGCAAATCAAGGCATTGCCAACTTATATGACATGCGCATCCAGGTGAGGCATGGACAGGGGATCCACAATGTGGAGGGAGATAAGGACTACAACGCATATATGAAGCCTGAGTATTTTGATGCACGTCTTACACCGCTAGGCTGGCAAGAGGTAAAGCACCGCAGCTTATTGTATGAAACATGTTTGGAAAGGATAAGCTTACATGAGTCAAGATGTAGTTTAGAGATGGAAAGATTGTTTAGTCTGGTGAATGTGTGATAATCTTTTGCTTCTGACACGTTGACAATTTGCGTAAGCATGTTCATGATTCTGGGCTTATGAAGAGGATTGATCTAGTCAATACCTGTGTACTTCTTTAGTGACTCAAATGCTTCATATGGACTGAGAACCTGGATGTCTCTATTTCTTGTAAGAACACTTAATTCTAGACTCTTGTACTGAATACTTGCTGAAGACAAATTTCCAAGGTCAAGTAGTCTGGGCATGCTTTCTCTTTCTTTCACTTAGTGATTGGCTTAGACCTTCAATTTTTTTCTGGGAACTTTTTTGTGTTTGGAAACACTGCACTATTTTGCAATGGCTGATAAAGGTATCCTATGTTTGTATTTGGTGTATCTTCCTTCTGCAACATGATCAGCTTTTACCGATTGATGAATGTGACAGTCTATGGTTGTGAGTCTGATTATTATGAAGCAACATCAGATGGGCAATCTTTAATTTGCACATTTTGAACATTGGTGTGACTTAATCATGTAAATAAAAACATGTGCAGCAACTCAGCAAGTCCATGGATCTGGTATATTATCTTTCAGGTAGAAATTATTGCTGAAAAATATAATTGCTGGCTAATTAAATGGAAAATATTTGTCTTGGAAACAATTCAATTCAAGAGAGTGTTCTCTATGTATGTGCTATGTTGGTCAGATGGTAGATTAATATTACCAGGATTTAGATTATCAAATCTGTGAACCCAGTTGTAACTCACTAATATGCTAGCTTAAAGTCTCTCCCCGCCCATGGTTTATGGGGTCAATGTGGGTTTCTTTAATATCAAATCAAAATTATATGCAAACTGAAAATTATTTGTGATGCTTCATTTATTCAAGTCTATCTATTTACCGTGCTAACTTGTTCCTGTTACGTAGTGTCTTCATGAATGAGGTTTCATTAGTTGAAAAAAGCTGAGTTGGGACATATATCAGGGTTTTGCAAGTTATCCATATTCTGGGTTTATGTAGTTTATATTGGAATGTGGTTCTTGTGAATTGTTTGAAATAACTTACAACGCAAGGTTTTAGGACTCTACAAACTGCTGTTGGGGTGTTTGGAGGTGAGGGCTACACAGATAGAACAGATGCGCTACCTCTTATGGTGGAAAATGCAGGAAACAGCAGTCGTGCTGCAATTCCAAGTCTGAATTGCCATCCAATTGTTGCTGTTGAACTTTGCCCGGAACATTTGGTATGTGAATTTATAAACTGAACATTTTTTTATCTAATTACGCAAAACATTCTTCTAGGAGACAGTTTACATAATTACATATCATATTGCTACATGTGCAAGAGCGAAACTTCAATTACCTTCACAACATGGGCAAGTGTTAGAAAATGGATATGTTGTAATTAAAAGGGGGCATGAATTTTAAGACAGCACACAATAACTTTACACAACTCCACTTTCAATTTTAAGACATGAATTTCAAATTCTTGCCCATCTGTTTCTACTCTGAATGTTTGTCCGCTAATAATCCCCTTCGAAAAATGATAATTCTAATAATATTGTTTTCTAACTCTATTGGTCTGTTTGACGTATAGTTTTAATCTAGCTAGGCCACAATTTTAAGGCTTGCAGACATAACAGAAAAAAAGCTCGACAAACTTTAGTCCAATAGCAGAAGTTGTTGTTAGTGGACATTTACACAAGTTGAATAAAATTATTTTTATTTTTATTTCTAATAAAGACTTGAATGAAACATAAATGTGCAGTATCCTGTTCAAAACAAACTTTGAGATTAATGGCATCATGGGTCCACAAGAATGGCTACAATATAATGGTCTGAATTCTGAACAGCAATTGTGGAGCTATGATCCAACAATTTTTCAAGGTCGTTGAATAATTGATGTATAAAAATATGAAATCACAAATTAAATTTAAATTTGGGATGTACATAAAATTACTAATAAAAGATAAATGTTGCTTCTTCATTTTCTTTCCCCCACCACAATATTGTCAGAAGTTGTATTTTATGTTTAAAGACAATTTTCGTACAATTTTTTTTTATATAACTTCCTAAGCTTGTATTGATGTCAACATATGGACCCTTACAGATTTCTGTTTTTTCTCATGCAGGGAGTTCGTCCCTGCGACAAAAGGAGATGCATCAGCGAGTATCAATCTCTATTTCCTGCAATTGATTTTTCACTGGCAAGTACCTAGATTTTATCATGCTATGCATCCTTGTGGTTTATGATTTCATAGAAGACGGCTGACATTTTTCTTTAGCTGTACAAAAATCGGGTGTAATTATAATTTGTTCTCTTTGGGTTTTTGCCAAGTCACCTTTTTCTTTTCTTTCCAGATTGATAGTAATGAGGATACTTGGTGGAAGGCCGATGTTAGAGAGACAAAGGAAGAACTTGCAGCCAGAGGGCGGAAGTTCATGAACTGGTATGATTTAGTTACTGAGAAATTTTAGTTTTTATTCTTTTTGTTCCCCGTGGCTTTACTTAGCCCAACCAACTCCTTTAACCCCCCCTAATTGCTAGATTAGACTTGACTACTAAATACTAGATCCAACCTATATTATCAGCTATACTGGAAATTGTTGTCAAATGTGTTGGGTTCATCTCTGAGACTCTTAACTTTATTTTTCACTTCGTCACATGTTGTGGACAAGAAAAGAGAAGGGGATAGCAATTGTGACGCATAGAGCATTGTTGTTTCATACTCTTAGTGCCTTTGGAAATTAAAGCCATCCCTTGGAGAAGAAAGAATTATCGAAGCAGTAAGTTTGCCGTTGCCTTGCATGTAGTTATTTGCTATTCACATCCTTTTGAGCCAACAGAGTTGATTGTTTATGTGTGATTCTTTTTAGATGAAAACATCTTGTTTCTTGATGGATTACATAAATACAATTTAGTCCTCACCAGTTTTATGCATTAGTTCAAAAATTTCTTATTGTTCCAGCTGTTTTGGGGTCTTGCATGCTGTTTCATGTGGTGCCTAAATTCTTAAACTTGGGATTACGTTCTTGTAACCGGCGCTGTGATATGTTCAGTGGTACCCTTCCTTTTTGTATATTAGGAAATAATTAACCGGTTTCAATAATATTTGTGCAGCTTTGCCAACTGCGAGCTTTGCCAACTCCATGGTCATTGTTGATGGGTATGAATACAGTCTAAACAACTTTTAAGAGATCCCTTGCACCTCAATCAGGGTTTTTATGATTTATTCCTAACTTGTGTTACTCGGGAAATCTAGCATAGTTATTTCAAATTTCACAAATTATGCTTCTTGTCTGCAACAGGAAATATTTTATATGGAATACTTGTCCAACATACAATGATATGGTCATATGGTATTCATGTTTATTAATAATTATAAAGATTGATGGTAGGTTATATTTAAACACATTGAACATATAAATTACTCATGATACTATATATATCTCATTGTTCAGAGGTTTCACGCTATATATGGATAAGAGAGAGGGATATTATATCTAGCATTATCCTTGCATATGTAAAGAGACTATTTCGAATTCGAACTCATGATCAATAAGTCATCAAGACACAACTTTACCGTTGTGTCAGGACTCTTCCTCACTTAAAATGTGATAAATATGGAAAATATAATTCAATAGATAACAAAAAATTATTATCTTTAAGAGCAATGCTGAACATTCTGTTTTTGTAGCACATAATCTTATATTTGAAGTTCTTAAGAAAGAAGCTCCTTCTACATATTGACAATGAGTACGTTACCTTCGCTCGTTCTAAATAATGTTTGATTTGTCTTTAATTATTACTATGCAGATTTATTTCCTAAGAACTTCTCAAATCATAAATCCTTTGGAGAAATGAGATGCACCGAGTATGAAAGCACAACAGCATTTGCTAAATGGATAGCACTTGCCAAACGATAAAATAGCAAAGCCTCGGGCCACTTATAAACCGTAACCAGCAAGAATATCTTACTTCATTTAGCCTTCAGCACATCATAGTACGACGCGGGTTTTTTCTTCGACTCACCGCAGAGTTTCTGAATAAATTAGGCAGAACTTTTACCAAAGAAATAATCTTAATAATAATAGAAAGAGTGACAATAAGTTATATATCACACAAACAGCGGGGAGGAACTTTATAGGAGTAGCAGCACTTTTTACATTTATGCAAGACAATATACGTACCTCCACTTCAGCGGCTACACGCAGAACAGTAGCTTCCGCCCATGGTCGACCCATTATTTGCAAACCTATTGGAAGTCCTTCTTTATCGTAACCAACCTATAGACAAAACATGTTAGTTAAATGAATAAACAGTATAGGATAAATGTCTAGTTTGGATTAACTTCTGGTTTAGCGAAACTTTTCAATTAAGATAAATATTTGATTCCTAACTTACAAAACAGTCCTTATAAATTTATTATGGAGAAGACAAAATAAGTTCAAGTTGATTTCAACTTATCTAATTTATTTTACTTCGCTGATTCATTTTTTTTTCTTCTATAAATACATGTTGAGAAATTTATTCAAACTAACTAGGTATCATTCTATGAACTATAACAGTGGCATTTAACTCAAGTGTTCTTCAGAACAAAATAACAAACACTATTCGTAACTGATTTACTTCACTCTTACTCACCGGGACAGAAATGGCAGGGAATCCCAAAAGATTTGCAGGAACAACGAACTGCATAAGGTTAGCTGAAAAACAAACTTTGAGTTAACATATATGAAAAGAGAAGTTATTACATAATAGGTAGAGTTGTCGTAAGCATGGCATGACATTTTACTTAGATCGTTCACGAATGATTATGTTCTTCTAATAAGGAAAAACGAATCAAGAGATCAGAATCTCGATACAGATAACAGATCCAATCCAAAACTTTTAATGATGTTTTGTGCTAAGGCCTGATCGAATGGAGTACCGCAATGTTCAGTATAAATGATTGCCACCAATATTATGACACTTAAAATTCTGTCAATCATGATAAAATAGATTCTGGATTCAAAGTGTGACGGCTATATTTAGGTACAAACTTTCACTTGACTCTTTGCTGACCTTACAAGTCCAGGGATCATTAACTCATGTTATATCAACGGACAAGTTTACTTAGGACAATACTTAGATAAATTCCTCATTTTTAATAGCCTTATTATCAAGTTCTCAAATTAAATAGTGACGAGTAGTTTTGCTTTTTTCTTTTTTAATTCTGGGACATTCTTAATGAAGGCTATTTAATGTTAGAAAAATCATCATGTGTCATCTTTTGATTTGAAAACTTAATAAGGATATAAAAGGAACTTGATTTAAATTTGTCCATTTACATACACTCATCTAATTATATTAGTACAAAAACTTAAGTGCAGTTTTAGATATTTTTGACATCGTTTCCGAATCAAAATTACAATTTCAACTCAGAAACTTTTAAGATCCACATCAAAAGTTAGAATTAGTTACTGAGATGAAATATCAATTTTAATTGGAGACCACCACCAAAAATACTTAAAAAAGCTTTACTTTCTCCTTTTAAATTATCAGAGTGCACAAGTAGGAGAATGCATATAAACTGGTTCCAAAAGATCCATTTCCAAACTGCACCAGTTTGGTTAAATAAAACTGAACTGGTTTCTCAAATAAGTTCGGTTTGAACCAAACTGGTTTCTCAAATAAGTTCAGTTCGAACCGAACTAGTTTTAAAACCATTTTGATTCACTTAATAACCGAATTGTTTTTTTCTAAAATTGGAATAGTTTTTTTAAAGAAAAAAAAAAGTTTGCAAACTAGTTCAAAACCGGTTCGGTTCTTAAGACCAATTTAAACTTAGTTTGAAACCAGTTCAGTCCTCTAACCAATTTTTGAAACCAATTAAGTCCTAAAAACCAATTCTCAAATTTGGTTTAAAAACCAAACTGCTTAAACCAGTTCGGAACCGGCTCGGTTGGGTTTTTTTCCCAAAGCGGTTTTTGCACACCCCTATGCAAAAGTAACAAATAGTATGGGACATCAGATATAATGTTAATTATAATGCTGCACTGCAAATCTTTAAAGAAAAATACCCTATAGCTGCAACTTAAAGGTGAAGCTAATCGATTACCTGTAGTCTGCATATCTGTTTCACCACTTTTAAGAGCACTGGGAGGTATTATGGGTGCTGTCATGCTGTTACAAACAAAAAACAGTTCAGGTGCAGTTCCTCCATATCAATTATTCCAGCCATTTTGTAAAAATCCATTTCCACAGGCAAAACCATACTTCCAAAATAAGATGTAGTTGAATTTTGTTAAAAATCCATTTCCATAGGCAAAGTAGATTTCATACCAATAAAGTATTAACAACTGCCAGAAAACATATATAGTTATATACTGTTATCCAGACTGTAAAAACTAATTTCAAAGCCATTCAAAGAATTATAAAAGTAACCCACATTAAATCAACTGAACTGAATTTGCACAGCGCATGAGAGTATTACACTAAGGACTACTCTACCAAATTGTTATACATACCCAGTGGTCGGTGTTACTAAGACATCCACTTTCTTGAAAATCTCCAAGTGGTAATACATACTCCTTCGTCTGAAACATTTATGATAAATTTTAGAAGCTACATACACAATTTTTTGGTATGGTTTACATCAGACAATCTGTGACAGTAACTATTTTTAAAAATTGTAACATGTCATTTTCCAAGGTCATCAGAAAGAGATGCTCAAATAAGGGGATACAAGTTTGTTATATTTATTATCAACTCTCATCTCACCTAAGACATTGGGCTGCAACATAATCTGCTGCTGTAAATGACCGAAAAAGTGCCAAACTTGTACGAGTATCATATGTCAAATTTACACCTTTCCTATGAAAGCAAAGAAATAAAGGAAATCACCATAAATTTTTATAGCCACCGTCTAATATTAACCAGTTTTAATAACAGATTAGAAGGATGTCTCTTAAGAATTGAACCACAAAATGAAGTTACCAGTATTAACTTTCAATATATACTCAAACATACCCGTCTTCACAATCAGGATTCAGTGAACATAAGCATTCAGAGCCAATGGAAACAACATGGGCAGTTCGCATCTCAAGAAGCTCTGGTATAACAATTTCTATCATCTTCAAATAATAGAGAAATATAAACTACTTAGCCCTGTTTAAATCTATCATGCTTATCTAGAAATAAAGTGCATTACAAGATAGAAGGATGAACTTACTTCACAACCATGCTCCTTTGACAGCAGATTAAGTGCTTCATCACATTTGTCAGAGATTTCAGTTGAATGGACATCATTAAACCACTTCACAAGAATAAATATATTATACATAAAAAGGATGTGACATTAAACTGCATAAAAAATATATTTCGAAAGGATAAGGTGATTACCGGGGTGTACTTTCCGATTCTTAAAGATCCCAAGGCATTTGAATTATCATTGGATGACAGAGTTGGCAAACAAGGTGGTGACTACAATAAACACAAAAATATATGCATCGTACTTACTAAAGAATGACAAAGTTTTGTATACAGAATACAGTATAGAATAACTGAATAAAAGTTGGTTTAGTAGTTTGTCTTTGTCATTTAGGCATCCATAAGAGGTTTAAAAGAGCCTCTGATTTATAAAGAGTAGCGGTATAAAGGGTTTTTACAACATAATATGTAATTATGGAAGCAGGCTTACTTTGCTATGGCTGGGTAGGGAAATTACCAAATATCAGAGGGTAATTTATTGTCCTAGGTTCGATACATCCCCTTCTCAGTCAGTCCTTTTAAATGACTGATGTCCATGTTCCAAAGTTAGATCCTGGATCTTCTTGTTGCCAATTTTGTTAAAAGATCTTTCCTAGAACTGCTTGGCTTTATTTAGTGAAAAATTACTTTTAATAGACTAACTCGACCTCACAAAACCGACTTTGTAGTTCATTCTTAGAATTTGGGCATAGGGTTCATCCCAACAAAACCGGTTTTTAAGGTGAGAAGAGAACTTAAGTAAGTCTTATAAGGATTACATTGGTCCTATCTCTTGGCAATTTAGGTGGGACTATACACACCCCCAAAGGTTGCAATTAAGGCAGCCCAAAGAGGCCACAATTACATTGGTCATATTGTCAACATTTTTGGTTTTCAATCTCAACAATTTTCTTGTTACTCAGAAGAATATCAACTGTAGGATTAAAGAACTAGATCCCCCCACTCCCAAAGCAACCAAAAAAAAAATACCGGTTTCAAACTGATTCTATTTGCAGGTGATGCACCCAACATTGCAGAATACCTGAATCATTAGGACCAAAAAGATCTGTTATATAATATAGGTTCAAGAAGCAAGCCATAGTGATACAAGTGTTATACTTGATATCAACAACTCAATTAACTAAACCAAACAACTAGAAGTGCAGACATGTACATGTAAAGTTGAGAGCAGTCAAGTAAAATGAAAGAGTTAGTAAAAAAGTAAGCATCAAAGAGATAGAGAAATATGCATTGCATACACCAGCAAGACATCCTCCACGGCTGAAGCAATGGGTCCAATAATTTCCACAGTCCCAGAATCACATAATGACCTGCAAATAAAAACAAAACAAAAAGAAAAGAAATGGAAGTATTCCAGACATAACAAATTTAGCTAGTCAAACACTACAATTGTTCCTACAATGTGGTACAAAAAAAAAAATCTTCAGGAGCAAAAGTACATATAAAGAGCTGGTAATGATCAATCCATTACATAGTGCAAGAAATTACCCCTCCATGCTTGTCCGCCCATAAGTTGTCTTAAATCCCACCACACCACAAAGGGAAGAAGGAATACGGACTGAACCTGCCCTTTTCCAAAATTTTCAAAAATAAGTTATACTGAGAAAATAGAGCCAAATAATCAGTTTAATACATCAGATTTGCACAACCTCCACCATCAGTTCCCAATGCAGCAGAACATAGTCCAGAAGCCACAATTGCAGCTGGACCTGAAGAAGATCCGCCAGTATACCTGTCAGGTGCATGAGGATTTCTTGTAGTTCTGCAACTCAAGAAAATTCAGTTGAATAATCAACAAAGGTAGATTGTGATGAAGAACACAAGATCAATACTAGCAAACCAAAACAGTTTTCAAGGTTATGTAAGAGATTCAGGGCAACTAACGGTGAGAAAAACTCTCCTTTAATTTCCTAAAGGCTTTTGACACATGTCACTGTTATAGAAGTTACTTCTCAAATCACACAAACTAGGGAATTGGACCCAGTAATTGCAGAAAACTGAGAAAGAAATAACAGATAACAAAGATGAAAAGACAACACAGGTCATTTGTGAGTCCTGCAACCTCATATCCAATCCCGCACTCAATTCCTGTTTACCACCCCAACCCTACTCCCTTCATTCCTTTTAATCCCTTTAACAGATTCCCTTTTCTTCCCCAAGCTGTCACATTGGCAGATCCCCTTACCCATGTTCTCTTCATTGTATACAAGACTGTGCAATCCCCTGCTACTCTTCCATATCTTTATGCAATAAACCTTTGTTATGGGAAAGAGTCTATCATGTTGCCATATAACATTTTTTTTCCTTTCAGTAATGGTTCTTAAGTTTCTGATCAACAAGATGAATGAAGTGAATGAATGAATGAAAATACAAAGAAATTTGTTAATATCACCCCCCCCCCCCCCAAACACACACACACAAAGCAAGCAGAGATCTTTATGTTGATAGTGACATCAAGATTTAAATTAACAATATATGATAAGCTTACCCATAATTAGGATTATTTCCTGTTGTACCCATGCCTAACTCATGCATATTTGCCTTCCCTATGAATATGACACCACAGGTACGCAGTCTTGATACACAGACTGCATCCTCCTTTACAGTGCGTACCTCATGCATCCATGTAGTTGCACCTGTCATCATCAGAAGAAAATTCATAGTTTTTTTTAAATTACCAGGAAAACGTGAGATGCTAAGATTTACTTACCCTTAGATGGATGAGGATAACAATCTATGTCATCTTTGATGGCCATGAAAATTCCATCCAATATCGATAATGGATTTCCTACATAATCAAAGTCCAAGAATATAACTTGGATAATTGTCTATGTCTATTCGCACCATGTCTCAACATAATCATGTGTGAAAGATTTAGACTGTAAGCATCCGAATCATACAAGATTACCTGCTTCAAACCTCTGAGTAGATGCTGCCGCCTGCTCCCGGACTTCTGCAGCATTAAACGATATCAATAGTGGTGTAGGAGGTTTATTTCTTCCATTGTCCTCTATAATTGAGATGATGCGCTCAGCAACCTATATATTCAAAGTGTAATTGATTCGTTTTACAATTTAATTTGAATTAAGAGAAGACAAATCTGTACAGAGAGTTGCTAACAACTAAATGCTACATACCATAGATGGGGTCACCTTTCTAGATCGATAAGCATGAGCATAGTCACGTATTTTCCAGTACCGAAAAGATGCAGATGCATTTTCCCATAATTCAGCAACATCATAATGTGGAAGACACTTCAGGGCAGACTCAACTCGATCTTCAGGTCTCCCATCTTCCTCAAGGACGACAACACCAGGCTCCATTTCTAAATTAATGTTACAGACATCAGGATGGATTATGTAATAAGCAAGCATACTCAAATAATCAAATGAAATTTAAATAATTTGAGACAATTACTAATTTCCATTATCTGTAAGGGAATTTGTTCCTCCTATCCTAGTATAATCATCTCAAAGAACTTCAAATTTAAGTAAATCCAACATATAAGACCACCTGCAATTTAAACACAGACTGCATATTGACAAGAAGCGAGGAGAGGAAACCACCTTGAGGTGGATATTCAGGTTTAAACATGGGTTCCTCAGGTATCACAGTGTGCCGCAATATCTGTTCATAACCATAAGGGAAAAAAACAGAGACAACATTTAGTCAATTCACTATGTTACTGTTGTTCACACGCCACACCACTCAAGTATTATTCATAATCATAATGACACAACAAATGAAACAAAACACCTGTAGCTAACCATGACATTAGAATACAGGATACAGGACAGTGGTCACTAATTTCAGAAACAAAACACACACCTCATCCATCTTATTTTCCTTCTTCAAAATATTCATAATGATAGGACCTATCAGGGGAGCTTCAATTATCCTCACAAATAACCTAAATACAAATCCAGTCAAATGCGGAGCTGCAAAAAACAAATGTCAGTAAGTAGTAGAAACTGGAAATTTAACTTAATTGCAGAAGAAGCAAGCGAGTGAAATTACCTTGCACAACTTCACGTTCGTATTTGATGGAAGATAAGTCAACGTCCTTTGCTGGCGTCATTACACGCTTTTTCCCCATCTTCTTCAGAGATCTCGAAACACTGATGAATGATCCTTCTCTTTCAGCTTCTTAATTGAATTCAAATTATTAAAAGAAAATAAAAAAAAAACAAATAAATTCGAATCGCCAAAGAAAGAAGAAAACACAAAAGCTAAAAACGAAGTTAGAAATTGAAATTGCGGAGCGCAAACCTACGAATAGTGATGTGAGCGATGAAGAAGTAAACTACTAAGTGATAGTAATAACGTTTTTCATTTGTTTGGAAGTGAGAGCGAAGCATCAATGATAGTGTGAGTCCGGCCTGTCATTGTCATGTGGATGAACATTCATAAATGCGGTTGTCGCAAAAAACCACGTTTCATCTTCAAAGCTGCTTCTGGTTGTTGAAAACCAACAAACTCTCTGACTATTCTTCGCTCCATTAAAATATTCTACCTAAGCTAATATACTAGCTACCTGTGAGTGTAAACACTTCTGAGATTCATAATTAATTTAAGATTATACTTAAAATTCAGATTTCTGTTTCAATATTTTTTTATGAGAAGGAATTCACTTATTTCAAGATTTTAAGAATAATTCTCATTCATATCATTTTTTTATATTTAATAATTAAGATTAATTATTTATTATAAAATTAATGATTAAAAAAGAAATAATTCTATAACAAAATTATATATAACCATTCAATCATAGCACACTACATATGATTTGGTAAATTGTATAAACAGTTATTTCTGAACTCTATTTTTATAAAATTATATATAGTGAATTTTAAGAATTTTAAACTCAAATATAATATTATACATGAATATTAACACTCAGATATATATAATAAAAATATTTTACATAGTGAATATCAACAACAATCACAAATCATTATTACAACAAATTTAACAACTTTGATCATAATCAATAACTATTAATAATGAGATTATCCCATTTGATGTGCATATTTTATAGTTGGACAATTTTATCCTTAAATTACTTCTTAAATTTAAAATTTCTTTTAACTTACCTTAACTTTTCACTATTTTATATTATTAGTTTTTTTTTATTTTGTCATTTTTATTAACTATATTTAACTTTAATTTTTTATTATTTAATTTTTTTTAAAAGAAATACGGTCTTTCCCTAGTTATTATAAAAAAATATTTTATTGTTTTATTATTTAAAAAATTTAGAAAAGTACGGTCTTCCCCTAGTTATTATAAAAATTACACTACCAAAAAATTTTATTAGTTAACAATGTAAAATTAGACTCATAATGTATAGACTCTTTATATACTTAAAAAATGTTAATAAAAAATCAAATATCCCGACCCAATTTGAAATAAACTATATTTACATTTTAAATTGTAAAAAAGTTGATTCAGTATGCCAAAACTTTAATATAGTATTATCGTGACGTGTATTTTGCTCTGCTTATTTTTTAAGAATTAGAAAAAGAATCAATATTGAAAGAAAGGAAAAAAACACTTCCTAAAGGTAACTCTTACTTTGAGATATTTTGTATAAACATTGTTCTAATTAACTTTATAGACTGAGCAGAGCCTCTGTATATTACCAACTCCCGAGGTCTCTATCTATTGTTAATTTTAACTAGTATTAGTATCCGTGCGCATTGTACGGGTCGGCTCCGCTTCACTCTGCCATGTTATGCTAGATTTGTATAAAATAATTTTAAAGTTGAATGATTAAGAATTATTGTATAAACAAACTTAAAAATAAAAAGTAAAACAGTATAACAATGAAAGCAAAATAAACAATTTTGAAAAGATATCTCACATATGATGTGTCAAAAATATCTAATATCCAGAAATTGACTAATACGATCGAATAACCAAAAGGTGCGTAATCAATAAATGTGCATCACATTATTAATCCAATAGGTTGAACTAAACAAAGTAAATATAAATAAAAAAAAATTGTAATGTCTTAATGTTGAATTATAGCAATTGAAAAAAAAGGTTGTCATGTTTGGTTAGGCATGTGTAAAAAAAGCTTTGAGGGATACAAAAAAATTGGTAATCAACACAAATTAGTGTCGATTAGCTAATTCAACCATGACAAAATATTTTGCAATTGTTGGATTATCACATTTACATCGATGATTAAAATATAACCGGCAAATTTAGTAAAGAACTAAAATATTAAATTTTAATAATGTCTTATATATAATTGTCCAGTGGTCTAACCATAGGAAGAATACAAACTATTACAAAATATAAGATGAAGTCATAATTATAAGAACAAAACATGGTTTGCACAGTAAAATATAGACTTGATAGAGTTAACAGGTGTCTTTAACAAATGTAAATAGGAAGGGCTCCGTTCCACTCCGTCATACTACGCTAGCTTTTTATAAAATAAATTTAATGTTTATATATATAATAACTAAAATATTCGTATTTAGAAGCTTTGATTATGTAATTTGATAACCACAATCCAAATTGATTACGAATTATTGAATAAGAAAACTTAAAAATAAAAGGTAAAAGAGTATAACAATGAAAAAAAAATAAACAATTTTGAAAAAATATCCCATGTATCATGTGTCGAACAGATCAAATATACAGAAAGTGTCTAATAAGATCGAATAACCAAATGGTACCTAATCAAGAAATATGCAGTCATGTGATATCACATAACTAATCCAATAGGTTGAATTAAGCAAAGTGAATATAAAAAAATTGTAATATCTTAATGTTGAACTATAGCAATTGAAAAAAAAAAGGTTGTCATGTTTGGTTAAGCATATGTAAAAAAAACTTTCAGGATACAGTGAATAAGTAATTTAAACTCAGCATGGACTAATTATGATATAATGAATAAGTAATTAAAAGCTATCTAATATCAAAAATCATTTTTATAATGAATTATTATTTTTATGTCTATCATAAATATTTTTTTATTTACGATATTATTGATAAAGTAATTTAAATTAATTAACTTTGGTTGTTTTATAACAAAGAATCAAACTATTAATCTTTAATAAATATATAAACTAAATATTATTATGCTGATTATAGTAAAAGATGACTTAAATAAAAAAGTTTAGAAATTTTAAATATTGATTTAATTTAAATAATAAAACTATAAATATTTTATTTTAAGTGTCACCATTTAATTTTACTGTTATTTACACATTTTTTATATGTTGAAATATTGAAAAAAATAATAGATTTAATAAAAATAAATATTGGTGATTGTTTGAAATTTAAATGTGTTAAATATTTTTAATAAAAATATTTCCGTAATGGTTAACTCATAATGACATAGAGAATAATTATTTTTCGCAAATGATTTTTGATATTAGATAGCTTTTAATTACTTA
>PYAF01005075.1:298146-313294 GCA_007407185.1 Glycine tomentella | reverse complement strand
GACTGTTTTGTTATTGGTTATTGTAAGGATTTAAAAAAGTAGGAACCTAAATACAAATAAATAGAATATATTAAATATTATTTATCCAACGCACTTGGTGTTGTTAAAATACTAATTATGATAGCTTATTTATTTTTCAAATTAAATTGTATATTATAAATTATAATATACAACTTTAAAAGTAAGAAATAAACTATCTTCACTTTTTAATTAGATATTTATTGAATTTTATTCTTTTTTGCTTTTAGATGTGATATAAGGATGTAGCTCGAACCTTTTTAAAGGAACTGTACATGAGACTTGTGTGTGTATACAACATAGCACTACCAATTCCAAAAAAAATTAATTATATACTCTTTTATGTCTTAAAATTTTTTCATAAGAAAAAATCTGTCCCTACATTAATAATATATATCATAGGGATTACTTTTTCAACTTAACCAAATTTTTTTTTATGATCATTTCTTACATAACAATTGATAACTTGAGACTACCCATTTTATTTTATTTTGTTCATCACTTCATCTATTGTTAAAATGATGATTGAAGTTAGAAATTGAATTATCATTGTTAATTACTTTTCTAAGACATCTACCCAATCTCTAGAATAAGAGTTTAGAAATTTAAAATATTGATTTAATTTAATTGATATAAGTATAAATATTTTGTTTTAAATATCACAATTTAATTTTCCTGTTATTTATACATTTTTTATATGTTGAAAGCTATAAATATTTTTATTCTTTTAAAATATCAACACTTCATTTACCAAATACTTATTAAAATAAAATATTAAAACTATAAATTAAAACTAATTCACAATTTCGAAGATGATTTTATATTAAATTTCATGATAAATTATCTTAATTATCATAGTCTCACTTTAAAAATAAAGATTTTCCTACATGATTGCCTTTAATGAAACATGTGCTTAATATTAAATGATTTTCCTACATGCTCAATACTTTAATTTCCAAGTGCCTCTGATTTGCAAGGATATTCTCTACCATTAACTGATAGATATTCTTCATGAAAACTTTTATCCCTCCCATATATATATGCCAAAGAAGATGATGTTGTCACGAAAAGAGGGTATTCCACATAGTTGCAAAAGGTGACAACTGAAATAAAGTTACACACATACACAAACAAAAAATTATAAAAAAAAAAAAGAAAGAAAGAAAGCACAACTTATGCCATAGAATATACTGTTAAAAATAATACAGCTTTGAATGTTTCTAAAATTTTTACTAAACGTACAGGCAAACTGAAACCCTCTGGTGGAGCATCAAACCATGAGTCATCAGATTCAAAGAAATCAGCTTCAGAAATTCCAGGCTTTTTTGGCATTTCAGAGTAACTGAATCATTTTGTAGTATATCAGCATCCTCCATTGTACCTTCCTCAACAGCACCATCTGGAGGTGGCAATATAGTGATTCCAGCTTCAGAAATTGCACAAGTTTCATTCATAGGCGAAAAAAAACTTTTACAAAGCAATTAATTTAAATAGAAAACTCGTAAAAGAAACAGTAATTACCGGCATCACTGACATCCGAGTCAAAATGATAAGTCAAATCTGCTAGTTTTGCTAGCACCAACCAATAAATTGAGCCACTATATCCCTAATTGATGGCATCATATTCCCCTGCTCTATTATTGATACCAAACTTCAATACAAAACCATAAGTCAAGCAAACCTTCTCTAATCCTAAAGGTATTTTTGGGTTGAAAATTTTATGCAAGATCAAGTATATCATTCTTGGGATGATATAAATTTGGATCAGCAAATTACAGATTGGCAAGAGGAAAACATGACACAAGATAAAATTGGTCGTACAAACTGAACATAATTAAACACCAATATTAGTGTAATTCAATCACAAATATTTTTTCATGCCTGCAAGAAGCTCAGTCATACCAGTTACCAACAATTATTCCCATGAACAAAAATAAATCAACATTAATTTATTTTATTTAAAGGGTTTGGAAAACCATTCTGACTTCTAAAGTCATCCTCATGTCAATTTAAAAAACTAAATGTAATTCTTTCTTGGTTTCAACTCCATGCCTCAACACTTATATTTAGTTGAAGAAAGCTATATAGGCAGAAACAACTATGATATTATACAAAGAACCTTCCTTGTCCATTCACACACATAAGTAACCATAGTAATGCTCTGGATGAAAATAAAATATTTGGACTCATCAATCTACCAATATAGTAATTCCTTATGCAAAATTAAAATGTTAGTTTAAGTAAACATATATAGGCAAAAGAACCAATTAAATACAAATTAAAAAAAAAATTACGCATTTGGTGCCGTTTTTAAACTAATTACCAATCTGGGGCAACTGGTCACGCCCAAAACTGGGCATGACCAGTGTGTATATATCCCCCCCGGATTGCACTATTCACTCACTTCCAGCTTTTGGCTTCTCTCTAAAAGCTTCTCTCTGCCTTTATTCGTCGTTGGGATCGTAGGGACCAGCACATAGAGCTGCCCCCCCAACTGACCGGGTTCATGTCACCAAACCATGAGTACATGGCTTGGTACAGGGAGAACGGGAAACGATACATCACGAAGATGGCTGCGAAGATGGGTCGTGGTGTAAGTGTTATTTAAATATAATTTGTAAACTAATTTTCGTTATGATGTCGTTGTTGTCTAGACTAATCAATTTGTTGTGGAATTTGTAGCTTGATGGATTGGAGATGATGTATTGTGCCAGTGGCAGGCAGGAGTGGCCTGGGTTCAGCATGGACTACCTGCACGAGGAGCTTGGTCTCATTATGTCGATGTCTCGACAGAGCTGTAGGTTGGAGGAGCCAGGCCCAGCTACACCCCCATCACAGCTTCCAGATGAAGATGATCCGTATGTGGATGTTCCTCGTAGCCGTCGTGAGGGACACGGACTGGAGCGTCACCGGAAAGTAAGGCGACAAGTTCCTGAGATCATACCCGCTCCCAGGCCTCGCGCTGAAGGTATCTATAGGGCTCCAGTGATAGCACCCACGTACGGCACCCAGACTTTCTATTACCAGTCTCCGCAGCAGCCGGATATGGGCTATCAGGGGTTCAGTATGCAGAGCCACATGCCACCACGGCCAGAGTACGGGTCACAGCATGTCTATTATGCCCCAACTTTGGCCACGACTCCACCAGACTGTGGGACTAGTTCTGGCATTACTGCTCCAGAGTGGACTGATGAGGACATTCAGATGCCCACCAGTATATGCAGCCCATCCTCAGCCAGCCCCCTTCGATGCAGGGCCTTCCCAGGCAGCCCCTTCTCAGTCATCGCATCATCAGGTTGTGCATCCTCAGCCAGGATCGTCGCGGCGACCACCTGAGTCATAGGGTTTATTTGTATTTACATTTGTGTTTATTTATTTGTTATTTCTTGTAATGTACTGTATTTGTGATGGATATATTTATTTTTTGTTGGTATGAACTATATTTTTTTTTGCTATAAACTTTATGCACCAATTTGTTTTTGGTTAACTTCAAATGTAGTATAAGGACCGTCATTAGCGCGTCATCATCAGTGACCACCTGAGTCATAGGGTTTATTTGTATTTACATTTGTGTTTATTTATTTGTTATTTCTTGTAATGTACTGTATTTGTGATGGATATATTTATTTTTTGTTGGTATGAACTATATTTTTTTTTGCTATAAACTTTATGCACCAATTTGTTTTTGGTTAACTTCAAATGTAGTATAAGGACCGTCATTAGAGATTGAACACGCCCAATAAATGGAGGCGTGACTGCACACGCTCAAATAGGGCGTGACCGGACACGCCCAACAGATGGAGGCGTCACTGAAGATGCCCAACTTAGGCGTCACAGAATAGGGCGTCACGCCTACAGTTAGGCGTCATTGAACCTTATATAAGGCTTACCAACCTAATACAGGGATTATAACCTACAAAACAATCATCCAATTAACACTAATCTACTTATAATATGAAACATTTTACTACTCCGTCATAATTGTTAACCATACCTAAATTCATCAGGTTCTTCTTCAAGCGTTGATTTCTGAACTTTTGATTAAAATTACTGGCAATATGACGGAGGCAAAACACATGATGAGCATGAGGGGGTTGCCAACCAGCATGATTTGCCACAGCAGATAGTATGCTGCGGTGCCTATCTGAAATCAAACAAATGTTTTGCCTCTGAGTAACGTGAAAACGTATGTTAGCCAGAAAGTATGATCAAGCTTCCAATGTCTCCCCCTCGACTATGGCAAATGCCAGTGGCAGGCATTCGTTGTTGCCATCCTGGGTTGTGGCAATCAACAATTTCCCGGTATACTTCCCATACAAATGAGTGCCATCAATCTGAATGATTGGTTTGCAGAAATTAAATGTCTGGCAACACTGTCAAAACGTCCAGAACATGCGATGAAACACACGCTTTCCCTGTACCAGTCGATTTTCCACAAAATAATCATTCGTTTGAATGTCATAAAAAGCACCTGGTGAAAAACGAAGCATGTAGCCACACCACCTAGGCAAAAATGCATATGATTCTTCCCAATTCCCGTAAACCATTGTCATTGCTTTCTGCTTCGCGAACCAGGCCTTACGATATGAAACTCTGAATCCAAATGTATGGGCGATCCTTTCCCGAAGCAATGAAATCGACACAGACGGTTCCTCCTTGATCATTCCTAACAATGCAAAAGTAACATTCACATTAAATTTTGCCATTATTCAACACATACAGAGGAAATTTTACACACACGTACCTACTACAATTGAGGCAATAACATCAGCATCAAGCTGTCTATGACCCTGTGAAATGTGGTCGTTAAGGCAGTTGTGATTGCCGCCCCATCTCGAAACAATCCACTTCTCACTGAACGCCGGTTTAGTTACCCTAACCCTCCAGGGGCAACCCTCTTTATGAGCAATACACCTCATGCTAAACTTGTTAGGCTTGCTCTCAACCACATAAACCTCTTGATGCTCCTTCATCAGGTTCCGCTTACATGCGATCTGTGCATCCTTTTTGGAGGAAAATTCTTGTTTAACAAACAACGGATCCCCTAATTGCCATGGACCCTGCACTGAACCAAAACCAGAACCGGTAAACGATTTTTCTTCGCTTGGATGACTCCAATCAATATATGTGTAGTGAGGAATTCCATCCCAAAAAGGAGTCACCTCAGCACCTTCAAAAACAAATGTGGTAGAATAAATATAGCATGCACACAAATATGCAAAGTGTAAATGACTTAATAATTAATTTTACTAAGGTTACATACCTTCAACAGGATGTTCTGGTTGTGAACATCCTACGTCAGGATGATGATGCATTCCAGACGACCCCACATCAGTGTATGCTTGGAATCCAGTCGCATCAACACCAGCATCGTCATCATTATCCGACGCACTAGCATCTTCTTCAAGAAGACGATCCTCCATTGCAATGTTTTCATCCTCGTCATCCTCTGCATCGTCATCCATAACCCAAGTTGGGTCATGTGAATCTTCTTCAGACACATTCACAACTGGATCAGCATATGACGATGTAGGCTTTGCAGCATTTACAGGAACTGACATAATGGGTAACACAGCAGCCACCACACCAAAGTCCACGTATAGCTCTATAAAATCTTGCCTTACCAGTTTAAAAAATTCTTCAATTAGCAATTGTAGGTCTTCATCGTTCACAACTTGAAAACCCATGTAATGTTCACGTTGCCATAATCTCCCTGTAATCTGTAAGATACTTTGGTTGTCTTGCAAAGCTAATTTTTGTCAAATCTTTTGATGTAAATCACCCATTGTCGAGCTCCGCTTCAACAGTGTCTGACGTTTCTCCCCTTCAAAAACAACACCTTCTCTCCCTTCAAATATTCTTCCACTATAATATAACACAACACGCACAAACTCGTCATCACCTGAACTCATTTCTTCCACTCAACAAAAACAAACACTTTTTCCCAGAGCTTCGCTGTACACATAAATTTCAAAAAACTGTGTTAGAATATCTTCTTAAACCTTAAACCCTAGCTCTAAGGCGTATAAATCCTAATTCCTAAACCCTAAACCCTAAACCATAAATCCTAGTCCGTTAGCCCTAATATGTGAACCCCAATCTGTCACCCCTAACCCCTACACTCCAAACACTAAACAGCATGAAGATGACCTAAACGTGTACACTAAACCCTAACCAGTCTACCCTAACCTAAACTAAGCTATACATCATAAAAAACATTTTCGACAACACTAAACCCTAAACACTGACAATTTCATAATACAATATATTAACTAATATACATAATTAATCAAATAACTTACTTGTTCGCAGAGCTTCACTGCAAAATCACTCACACTGCACTTCTGCAACTCGATTCAACAATGCGCAACACTGAGCAATGAGGGAAAACTGGAAACGGGGGGATATATACACACTGGTCACGCCCAGAACTGGGCATGACCAGTTGTCCCAGATTGGTAATTAGTTTCAAAACGGCACCAAATGCGTAATTTTTTACTTAATTTGTATTTAATTGGTTCTTTTGCCAACATATATACATATGGGCAGGAAAAGCAAAGCAATAACCTAAGTGTGTGAACCTTTGGCATTCTAGGTAGAGGGTGGTGAAGCAAGCAGGGCAGCTAAGCACAGCATCAGAGTCATGTCCAAGCCTTTTTTTATCAATCCACTTTTCATCCTTATCATCAAGATCTGGGTCATAAAACTCCAGTTTGGTTGTGTAGTCTATTTCATCATCATCAGAAACTGGTATTTAAATTAAATAAACAAAAATTAGATGGTTAGCTTAATGCAGGGTCATATGTTGCAAGTGCTGCTGGGTCTTTAGAGCCAATAAAGAAAGAATAAATTTCTAGCTATGATCTACCAGTAGTTGAGTTTTAGAATTTATGGTAAGAGTAGTCTTGGTTTCCTCGTATACGCGTATTACTTAATGATCACAATACAGCTTCCCAACATGAGATTGTATATTGATGTAGTAACCTAAAATAAAAGCTCCATATCAGTTTAGAACCAAATCTGGACACAGAATTCGTTGTGGGAAATGGACACATGGTAGTGGAAGCAGTTAAAATATACCTTACTCCACTGGAAAGTGAGAACACCGGCAGGTTCTGTTGTTGTACAGCTATAAATTTCACAGAATATTAAGTAAAACATTGCTATATTATTTTAGACAATCTGAAAAAATAATGATAGAAGTACACACCAGTCAATTCTTGTTCTTGATCTTTGTTTCTCTTGCTTCTCTCTCTATCCTCTCTGTTCCATTCTTCTTGTCTATCCTAAGATTCTTTCCCACCTAAATCCTATATCACTAACCTACTTGTACTTGCATTGCTGATGCCCCATAATCATCACAATATTTCATGACATATTAAGTATTTCTTTCCACACATTCTGTAGTCTAACAGATACTAAGTATTTCTTTCCACACATTCTGCATTTTTGTGCAAATCATATTCCTGCAAATCATATTTTCTCTCCGTCACTCTCTTCCAAATTCAATAGGCATTTAAAGTTAAAATTAATGATAATTTAAATTGAGCATCGTACAGGTACAACCAACAAAACATTTATTTTTTGTTTTGAAAAACAACACATCCTGGTAGATTGCATCTAAGACATGGATAAAAGGTGTAAGCAGAAAGGTCCTCCATAGCTATACCCACCACAACAAAGTTATTGCACACAAGAAGATGCACAAAAATGCAGCCATGTCAGTCATAAAAAATGCACAAAAACAGGCTACACAAACCTTTTGATCTGCAGCTAGTTTCAAAACATTTTCACCAGCTTTCTGTTGCTGCAGAACAGCCATGTCAGCCATGTGTTTTGTCTCTTCGTCAGCCATGGATCTCCCTCACCACCACCCTCAATTCTATCTAAAGAAAACAAAATACCCAAATAAAAAAATGCAAACAAAACATACCCAAAACGTGAAAAAAAACAAAGGAAGCTACAGATAAAGGGAGAAGGAAGCGGTATAAGAGAAGAAGAGACTGATTTCGAAATTTGAATTTCAAATTTCAAAATTTTTTCACTTTGCGGGCTGAGTGCGTGTAAAGCGGTGGAAGAAAATTTGGAAAAAAAGTGAGGAAGCATCAGAGGGTGACGGAGAGAAGCGAAAGTGTGAAGCTGAGCAGTGGTGCGGTGAGGAAGAAAGAGAAAAATAAGAATCAATAGTGAGTTCTACGACACCAAGGCTTGATCCCAAATGACCCCCGGTTCTAGAAACATGGAAAATAACATCAGAACGCAACTCATCTGCAAGTTGTTTCAGTTCCTGCATCAATGCTCATATTATAAGAATCAAATTTCCACATAACTATGACACTTTTTTTCCTTGTTTCACAATAAGCAGCATAAGTCACATGCTTTAAGTCACTGTACCTTGGTAGATAAATTCTTCATGTGAATTGGATAGTTTATGGTGTCCAACAGAGGACTTGGTCGTTTCTGAGAATAGTACTCTCCCCTCTTAGATAGTGATGCACATACCCCATGTGGCCTTATAAATGTTGGCAGACTGATAATAATATCAGAATGAATAAATTTATCAAGCCTTGGTAATGAAAGAAAAGGAATTTAATTTAAATTAAACCAAATTCACACACAACACATAAAGTAGCTAAAGTCCTGAAAAATTCTATGCTAAAACACAAACAAAAAATAAAAGAATTTACCCAGTCCTGCTGATATTGTTGTGGAGTTGTGACCAGTGCCAAAACAATATTAGCTATAAAATTTCTGAGTTGTGACATATTATACTCAACTAAATGAACTGATTGATTGAATGATTTGTCAAAATTAAGAAAATAAAAGAAATTTCTAATTTCATATTCAGGATTTAAATAAACGAAATAGAGTATGGCATTCCATGTGCTTCATAAATCATTTTAAACTACCAGAGAGCAGAGACAGTTAACATAAAAGAAGAAAAAGAGCAATTCAACACAAACCCACTCTTCCGTAATGCATAGCCACGTGTAAACCATTACGTAGTTGTTGGATTTGTAGTGTTATTTGTTATAATTTTTGCTCTTTCCATAAAGATCCTCAATTTAAATGAGATAGTTTATAGAATATATGCTTTCAAGTGGAAGAATACATTTTTTAAAATTGAAAGCCTTTCTTTATAAAAAAAAAAAACTTATGTGTTATTTTAGAAATAATTTGTTTTCAATTTACTGAAAATTTTGAACTTCTTCAAAAAAAATTTCTAATTATTTGCCTCCCTTAAGTCCCTTTTAAAAAAAGCAATAAGGATAACTAATTTCAAATTAGTTCTTCTTACTTATTGTTTTTAAGTCACATAAGGTTCAACAAATAAATCAAAAGAGAACAATAAATGAAAAAACAAAATGAACTAAAACAAATAATAAAATTAACATATATACATAAAAAATTTAGCTGAAGCTGAGTATTTGTATGTTCCTTACCACTCCTTCTTGTTTAGCAGCTTCATAACGATTGCAAGAGAAACATGTAGTTAATAGATTTCAAACTATTGTAGCAGTTACAGATGAAGTTGGTTCCATTTTAAAGAATGATGGATCCGTATAACGCTTCAGACATGCCCCAGCCCCAGCTACATCAAACCTTCAAAGAAGCCAAAAGTCAAAAAGAACAAATTTCAAAAATTTATAACATAATAATTATTTTCTAATCATATGTCTCATGAATCAGCTCATACTTATCCAGTTATCCAGCAGGAACAGTCTAGGAGGACCACGACATTCTTCATATGAATCCATTATAAATCGAGGTAAGTCTCCACGAGTCACAAGATTTTATTCAGAACGTAGATTAGGATGCCAATCAATCCCTGCAATGCAATATGCAAGTATGTTTAAATTAGCAACAATTACACCTATTGGTTACAACTTAAATCACTATGACAATGACAACTTACACACACGATGGGACTCTGCAAAGAGAAATCTAACCTCCATTTGTATAGAATGAGGAATGATGAGTTTGAGAAAGGAAAGCCTTCTCTAGTGAAGGAACTTCAGCCTCAAGCTGTTTAACACGAGCCATAAGACCATGGCCTCTTGCAGCCGTAGCCATTACTTCTTGTAAATCATGGAAGATCTCAACAGCAAAAATTATAACAAATAACACTACAAATCCAACAACTACGTAATGAAAATCTCAATGAGAGTATAATTAAGAAGAAAATTGATGAAGTGAGAGGAGGAGAACCTATCAAAACCATTTGTGATATCAAAACCATTTGTTATAATTAGTGATATCACTTGGCAGTCCCCCATTGCAGAACCTATCAAAACCACATAAAATGCTTAATGACTTGATGTCATGGAGATAGAGATAAAAATAATACCGAAGGAAGTGCAAGCAGTATATTAATCACATACATGGACAGTGGTTTTGCCAACATTACAATTACTATATATCTTGTATTGAAAAACACAAGAATTAGGATGTTTGGCATTATTACTTTTCAGTTTCTAAAACCACATTATACACAAATTTATAAATTGATTTTAAGAGAATAGGAGTTAAAGAAGATGTGAAAATATAAAAATAAATAAAGTAATGAAAAATGGAAAAAAGGTTAAACAATTTAAAATTTAAAATAGAATAAAGTAATGACTGGAGGGCACTCTTTCGCTTCTTAAGAAGCAACCACTTCTTGTCCAAGTCCCGAAGATCCCAAAGTACCTAAACAATGCACAATGAATCCATTATCAGAATTTTAACTACATTATCAATAATAAACATATAGACATAATCGTAACAAATGATTACCAAAATCAATGTTCACAGACCTTGTGCCATTTCAGAGTAAGTGTCTTGTCATTTGTATCCCAATTATCATCACCAACTTTAGGGTGCTCTAGGTCTTTTAATAGGCTTAAGCAGTCCTCCTTCCGATACATAGAAATAACACTCCTGGTCATAGTATTCTTGTAAAGATATACCTTGAAACAAAAGCCTCCTAAAGGGTGATCCTGTTTAACTATTGCACAGGTCAATAAACTCCATCACATTTATATCACCAAACAAACTTGCAAAAGACAAAATTACTTATTTAGAAAAATCATATATCTCCGTACATAGTTGTTTTATGTCCAATGGCCCATGCACCACAATCAGGTGATTCACATGTGAAACAGCAAATATACAGAATGACCCAAAGCACTGAATAATGTCTACATCTCAAGTTTAAACAACGAGAAACGGAAAAATAAAAAAATGTAGGCTTCACTTAGACCACAATAATTTCTTGCAGCTAGGTTCCAAAAGAAAATTTGAATAATTTGAAGGACACGCAACCCACATTTAAGCATGAATGATATGGACAAGATATTTCTTCCTTAGACCAGAATAATTGTAAAGAATGCTATTTGGCACCTATACCTTTCCTAACACTGGAGCCATTCCCATTATCACTGAAGCCAAAGCAGAGCGAACATGCTGGGAAGAATCCGTTGACAATTCCTGCAAAGATTCTTGCAAAGTACTTTAGCCTGTGAATATAATTCAGAAAACTCAATTTCAAGACCAAAACCAAAGAGACACACCTTCACGCAAGGAAGGATATGCTGAATTGAAAGATCTGGATTTAAAATCCGGCAAAACTTGGTCACTTTCCCAGCAGCTGCAATCCGTACTTCAGCTTCATTGTCTCGAAGCAACCGCACATAGGCAGGGACCAATTCCGTTCTTTACAAAATAATAGTCACAAGAAATTCTTGAGAAACATAAACAGATAAATTTATAGGACATTGAATCTGGACCTTCGTAAATATAAGAGGAAATCAACAGCCTACACGCAAACAGGAATTGACAACCCTCCTAAAGTCTTAATGATTCTTAATAATAACAAATCTTACATCACCTCAAAGCCAAAATGGAACATAAAAATGTAGCAACTTTTTCAATTAACTATGCATATCAAAAATAGAACACACATTGAATAGCAATGGGTTGAAACATCAGAGAAATAAGACATAAGGCACAAAAATTGGAGATAATTCAGAAGAAAAAAAAACTATCTCAATTCTGAAAGGCACAAAAATTGGAGATAATACCTGTAAGACTGTCAAGACATTGATGTCCCGGTCCTCTGTCTCCTCCATTGTTGGGAAAAAATTGATATAAATCCATACCCACATGTTAGAAAAATAGTAATTTAGATCACATGTTTCAACAAAAAAAACTTTTACAGCGCCAGAACCATAAAATTCAAAAATCAAAAGGCTTTGAAAGAGAAATAACCATAAAGACATAAACAGAGGAGGATGAAAACATCTGGACCGAACCTGAATCGTGAGCTCGGGGATGAGAGTGTCGTTCTGAAAGAGAAAGATAAGAGAAAAGAGAAAATGAGAGGAGAAATTGGAGGAAGAGAAAGAGAGAAACAGATAAGAGGAATTTGGTGGAGAAGAGAAAGAGAGAGATGGAGCGGAAGTGTGCACAGAGGGAGGTGATTTCAAACACGCATTCAGGTGAAGGAAGACTGAAGGCTGAAGGTGCAAACACGCATGCATCACTCTTTACGTGGATCAACAGTGCTGCAAGTGTGTGACAGACAATGCGGCGGCGACCGGAGATGGCAGTGCAACGATGGACTGGAATGGACGGAGAAAGGAAGAAAGAAAGAAAAGGAAGAAAATTTTTGAGAGAGAGACAGAGAAGGAATGTAGAAGAAGAGATTTGAGAGAGAGGCTGAGAGATGGAGGAGACGGAGAAGAGAAGAGGCGCTGAGGAAGGAAGAAAATTTGAAATTCAAATTTCAAAATTTGAAATTTGAAATAGAAGCTGAGGAAGGAGAGATGGAGAGGCGCTGAGGAAGGAAGAAAATAAAAAAGGAATGGTAGTGTGGACCGTGAGGTGAGGAAGGAAGAAAATAACGAAGCTAAGGTATGGTAGTGGACCAAAGCTGGGAGAAGCTGAGAAGTCATACCGAAGCTAGGAGAGGCTGAGGCCGAAGCTGGGAGAAGAGGATTCGAAGCTGCGAAGCAAGGAGAAGCAAGGAGAGTTAGGCTAAGGAGTATTCTTTTATTATAGTAGATAGATGATGACTAATAACTTGACATGTTAGCTTGCATCTTTTTTAATTCATTTGATGTCATGTCCTCAAAATGCAGGGAATTTATATTTAATAGATGTGAATGTGTGATAACGCTACTTATGAATAATTTTTAAATGCAATAACACATTTTGTAATAGATTAGGAAAGGAGTTTGATATTGATACTCAGTTATAAAATAATTTTATATTTATAATTAAATAATAATATAAAACTATTTTATACTATGAGTATATATTTATTTTTTTATTAAAAAAGTATAACATATCCTTTATAACAAACATATATAATTTTCAAAGTTTTATTTGTTCAATCTTAATTTTAAATTAGTTTTTCATTTGATTTTTTATTTATGCAGTTATATGTTTTTGTTAAATAATAATGTGACAATTAATTTTTAAATATCTATAGCCATTTTTTTTTCTAACGATTATAAATTATCAGACATTACATTAATAAGTCATTTAATAAGGTTATACAATTTTTTATAGCTAAAAATTGAAAAAAAAATGTTTTGCTCATGTCATGTTACCTATATAACATTCTCAATACAAGCAAATCAAACCCTTAAATAGGAGTGAAGATGGGTCAGGCTGCCTATTAGGGGTCTTTGGTCTAACCTATTTAAAGCTCGATTTGATCTGACTTATTTATTGTAAAGGTCAAGTTAAAGCTTTTTGAAAAACCTGTTTAAATAAAAAGGTTGGGTTTTAAAGTTTGTTAGACCTATCAGGATGGCCTATTTAATATATATATTAAAACTTAAAAATAATATATTTATTTTTTAAAAAAATATTTTTTTATTATGAAGGTGGATGATCAATCACTTTAAAAAATCACCTTGAGAATCTCATAAATGATTAAGAGAAATATATCTATAACTTATAGGATCATATTTGATAATTTATAAGAAAACATATCTATTATGTTATTTTTTATTTTTAATTATTTATTTTTATTTAATCAGACTTTATATACAGGTCAGGCCTTTATGCAGGTCAGGCTCAGACATTAATCACTTATTTTTAACAGGTAACAAACCAGACTTAGACTTAATGATAATGATGCGGGACAGACTCATACCTATTAAAGCCTGACTTGACCTGGCCTATTTCCACCCCTAACGGCCAACATCACCAAACCAATCCACAATCCTCCAAAGAAACCAAACAAAAGAAGTCAAATGAAAAGGAAAAATCAAAATAGCAAATGGCAAGCATAGTCTCTAAAATAGGAAAAATCAAAATAGCAAGCAAGCATCATTTTGATATTTTCAAATTTCTTCCCTTTTCCTTCTCCAAAACAAAAGGTAGGGTAAAGTTTAAACATAAAGAAAACCGTGAAATAAAATATTGGTAGGTTCGGATTGAAGTTGGACCCAATTAAGTTGAAGAAAAAAAAAACCAATTTAATTGGTTCTACTTGGATTCTCAATTAGTTAGTTGGATTGATTTAAATTTATAAACTCTTTAAAAGTTTTTTTGGTTGGAGATCAAAGAGTCAAAATAGGGGTGATGGATATAAACTAAAGGAAAAAAATATATAATTAAACCTAAAATTAATAAGAAAACATGAGGAGTTTAATGTTATTGACTTGTAGTAAAAAGAGAATTATATTGACTACTATGTCCTTCCAACTTCCTTTTCAATACATTTAGATAATAAAAAATGTATTGATGCTGTGATATTTAATATCTTATTATAGAATCAATAGGACAAAAATTTGAATATTAATTAAAGAGTTTTAGAATTCAGATAAAGAAAAATATCTTATAATGTCTTTTTATTGACCTTTTCTGCACGTATGGAGAATGAAAAATATATTAATGTTGATATTTTCGTATGTTTGATAAAGTATTTTAAGTACTTTATAAACTATTTTGACTAATTCTTAGCTAATTTTTTACAATAAAAACTAGTTCTAAGCTAATTTGACCAAATATGTAGTAGAAGAAAGAGGAAAGTTGTTGATATTGAAATATCTTCATCGTTTATCTTCAAAAAAATAACAACTGTTATTCAATTAAATAGAATTAATAGGAAAATAAATAAAAAGACATTATAAGA
>PYAF01005075.1:283253-298046 GCA_007407185.1 Glycine tomentella | reverse complement strand
ATCTTCATCGTTTATCTTCAAAAAAATAACAACTGTTATTCAATTAAATAGAATTAATAGGAAAATAAATAAAAAAGTTAAATGTTATTATCAAACTTGATGTGATCAACCGAGAAAAAATTATTTAAACTTAAACAACATTTATGAGAGCATAAAAAATTATAATTAAATAACAATATAATATATTATTATATAAAAATTCATATGTTACATATATTTAATAAAGTATGTAAGTTAATTTTTAATTTTTTTATTAGTTGAAAAGTTTATTTAACAATTTGAATAAGGATAAAATAAATTATAAATCTAAAAACAATGCGTAAAATTCCAAAAATGGACATGTTAGTAGCACACTTGTGAATCTTTTTATCCTTAGACTTTTCACATGTTATTTCTATCCCATGTCCTCCCATCTCTAGCTAAAGCCACCACTGTTATCTGGCAAGTAACCTGCTCACAGCACCAATAACAAATCTCTTATTTGCATGTGTCAAGTCCCGATGAGTAAGAAGGTACGACGGTCGTTGTAAAACTCAGAGTACGAGCTCAGATGAGACTCGGTGTGATAGTCGTTGTAAAACTCAAAGCACAAGCTCGGACGAAACCCAGAACACGAGCTCGAACGAAATGATCGTTGATGCAAATTTTGGTGACAATAACAAATATTTAAATGAGAACTTTAAAGACAAGAGAAGAGAAAGATTTAATGTGAACAATAATTGCACATGAGTTAGTCATATTACGAGTGTGAATTAGAGAGTCATCATCACCATGTGCGTGCATAATAGATAAGATCATATGTAAATAATTATTATTATTATATTATATGCGTAGGTATTTAATCATAAATATTAGCATTTATTCTTCAATCAACAATAAACAACTTATTTTCTTGTATATTACGATTGCATTAGGCAGATTCATAACTTGACTTTGACTTCATTTGGGATAGAGTGGTGGAAGTGAAATTATTTAACTAGTGTGCCCCACCTCCTTTTTATAATGCAATTTGCAGATAGCAAGAGTGCCCGCTGGAAACGGAAACAAACTAAGGACTAGACAATAAGATTTCCTTTTAGCAAAGCAAAGGAGCATATTTCGCAGCCACGTAATACGTATGTTATTGTTATATGTTTCAGCTCACCGGTTGGTCCACTAAACTGCATGCTTAGGAATAAGTAATAATCAATTTAATTGTAGGTTTATGTAAACTGATTCGCATAATTTATGAGTTAAATGGGTTGAGTTTATCACTCATAGACCAATCCATTAATTCACAACAATTAAATTTCTCAAAAAATATTTTAAATTTAAAAAAATTGTGAAAAGTGAGTAACAAATTAAAAAAAAAAACCTGAAAAAAAATATAATATGTCGACCGACGCTTGAGTTAACTCATTTAACAGGATATTTAGACGAATTTATTAAATACAGACACAGTTAATTTAATTATGGGTCTTTGTGCAGTGGTGTCGTATAGGTTGGGGAAACCCGCATTATGCTTTTGTATTTATCAGAAAGGTGATGGTCCCTCTTGCTTTAAAAATTACTAGGACTAGTACTATCAACTTACATGTCAGGTTATGATGAGTTTTTCGATCCAATTAATTGACTTAGTTTGAGTTATACAATTATACAATGAAAAAACTGATAAATGTTATTAATATATTCTTTACACATTATTTTCAATAAGTTTTAAAATGACATGACTTTCATTTCTTAATTAATTAACACACATTTTTCCTTTTATTAATAGTTTTGATAATTTTAAATAATCAAAATAATTGAGTTAAAAAACATATTAAAAAATAGATTCCTAAGATGCACTTTTATACGTAGGTTTTCCACTTTTCCTATCCAAGAGCACAAAATTTATGCATTTTAACTTCCACTCCATGTAGCTTTCACCTAATCAATTCAGTAGGTTTCACCTAATGAAGACATTGATCATGCTCACACCATCAATTATTACCTCCTTCCTATAACCATGATAATGCACAGGGATAAAAATATTCAATAAATATAAAATATTACTATTATATCTGGACAAAATATTCTTATTTAAAATTTTCTCTATCATATTATTTTGACATTTTAGTCAAAATAATTGTTCCATTTTATTTGTCATTTTATAATATTAATAAAATATTTTATATTATATGTTAACTATTTATTATTGAATGAAAAAATAAGAGAAATAATATACATGAGAGAATATAATTAAAAATGAAAAACAAGAGATATATTAAAATTTTATAGTATAATATTTTATATGAAATCTAACACATTGGATTAATTTCTTAATTTCTGCACCAGAATCTCAAATTTCAAATAATATTCCATTAGACTTTAAATATTAATATTATCTTAAGATTAAAAAAAACATCAATAATTATGAAATGGAAATAATATAAATTTATAACAGTACATTTACCTGGACAAGAAACAAGGAATTTGACTAATTAGATGCCAGCCTTACAAGGCATACAACTCTAATCATAAAGAATGAAGTGAGTTATGCCTAATCTAACGTAGAATTCAACTGGCATGGATTTCTCTTCCTCCAACATAATAGTATTAACATTTAAAGTATTAGATAAAATTTATCTAGAATATATTAGAGTAATGATACAAAAATATTTTTTAATTTTAAATATATTGTCAATGTCATTTTTTTTTATCGTATTACATATCATATTTATATATTTTTCTTTTTATTTTTAGGTGGTGATAGGTTAACTCGGATGATCATCAAACATTTTTCTGTAGTATGTACATCATTTTCCGATAAAATATCACGCGAATTTAAGATAGTATTTGAAAAGCAAAGGTAAGAACTGAGAAGAAATGAAAATAAAAAGGATAGCATATGATCTGAGAAGTGAGAAAAGTGTCTCTCCCATGATCCTGTGGCTCTGAACCCAAGCCATAGTGGAAGCTTAACAAGGAAGAGGAGAAATAGTGGTCCAAAGAAGAAGAAAGATGCAGGAGAACTACTCATACCAATCGTATCCAGATTCAGGCGACTCCTCTCCACGCTCCAGAGAGATCGACTTCGAGAACCCTCCTCCATGGGACGACCAAAACTACAAAGCCAAGTTCATCTGCAGCTACGGCGGCAAGATCCACCCACGCTCCCACGACAACCAGCTCTCCTACGTCGGCGGCGACACCAAAATCCTCGCCGTCGACCGCTCCATCAAGTTCCCGGCCATGCTCGCTAAACTCTCCGCCCTCTGCGACGCCCAAGATAACAACATCACCTTCAAGTACCAGCTCCCCGGCGAAGACCTCGACGCTCTCATCTCCGTCACCAACGACGAAGACCTCGACCACATGATGCACGAGTACGATCGCCTCTACCGCGCTTCCGCTAGACCCTCCCGCATGCGATTATTCCTCTTTCCTTCCGATACTCTTCCTTCGCCTCCACCTGCTTCTGCTCCCCCGGATACCGTTATCAAACCTAATAACGTCGATTTTCTCTTCGGTCTAGAGAAAAACATCGCCGTCCCTGCTCCTCCGCCTCCTCATCCACCGCCGGTTGCAGTCAAATTTAATGATCCGATGCCGGCGCCTGTGGAGCCGCCGCCGGAGCACCAGTCGCCGTTGAATTTTAACCCTGCGGTTTCGGATCCAAGCGCGATTCAGCGCCAGTTGCATCGATTGCAAGTTGCGGAGAACGAGCAAGCTTCGTACCGGAGGAAGAGCGAGGATAATTACCCTGCCGGTGATTACTACGTTCAGAAAATGCCCGAGAAGTTCCCGCCGGCGAATTTTCCGGCGAGCGCACCGGGTTATTGGCCTGAAAAACATGTTTCCGGCGAGTTTTATCCGCCGGCGGTTTCGGCTACGTCCGGCGGAGGGGAACCGTCCGTTTATATGATTCCGGCGCCGGGGACGTTCTATCATGCACCAGTTATGCGGCCTCCGGCCACTCAGGGATACTACGCAGTGCAACGAATGGGTTCTGATAATTATCGTGAAGCGCCGGTGTACGGCGGCGTTCCGCCGCCTAAAGCGGCGGTTCCGGCGAGCTTGGCGCCTGCACAGCAGCCGGATAAGGCTCCCGCGTATGCGGAAGGATTCGGAATGGTTCGACCAGGTGGGAAGGTGGATAATACGGTTGCTCCGTACGCGCAGGTGGCGTATGATAGTGCAAGTGGGAGACAGGTTTATTATACTGCGCCGGGTGGTGGGGTAGTGCATGCTCCTCCGTACCAAGGGGTTTTTCCGCCAGTAACCGCAGATATGAGATCGGGTATGGTGTCGTTGGGTCAGGATGTTAAAGTCATAAGCAAGGTTACTCAAGGTTCAGTGTGATCATTATCGACCCAAAAATAATAATAATAATAATAATAGTTCAGTGTGATTATGATTATGGTTTATCACTACATATTTTATTTATCTTCTTTTTTGTTACTATCTTGTTCGTAATCCGATTTATGTAATCGGAATATTATTAGCTTTTTAGTTTTTCGCTTGCTATTGTTGTACACAATATGTCGATGATGATCATAACTTATATCATATTCCTATGGTTTTGGGTAGATTTCTTTCTGTGCTGCTAATTTAGGTTTTGGATAGTTCTTTGTTCTTTGTTCTTTTTTACTTTCTTTTAACAATTATACTTGAATTAATTTCCTAGATTTCATTGTCTTATGGAGTGTGAGAGTGACATCAGAATGCTTGTCCCGCAGAATTCGGTCGCCATGGTTAAGGGCCTGTCAAATGTTGAATTATATGCTCTTCCTTCTCTCATTTCCATTTCCATTTCCATCTTTAGCAATGATGTTTTCCGTGCTTGCTTTCTTGGTAGTTGGTTGGTAGGATCTCCTAGGTTCTTTGTTGCCCCTTATTATTAAAAATATATTTACGTACCTTAGATTAACGAATAATCACTACTAAGCATCCTTTAAGTAATGATCACGCCGATATCTGGCCATATTACGCCATCATGTTTAATTAAGAAATCATAAAAAGAAAAAACTTGGTAGGCCTTTTCATTCTTCTCGCCGATTCATGTCTAATCATTCCTTGTCTTTGTTTGGCCTCGATCTAGATATATGCTTCAACAATATATACATGCCATAAACAATTTTCTTACGAAAATTGAAAGTTTATCTACCTATAAGATGTTTGGCCTCTAATATTTTAATTTAATAAATAAATTTACACCTTTCACTTTATAAATCTATTCATTTTACATATTTTTCTTTTTATTGTTTGCTACCCTTAAATTGAGTTTAGAGTATATCCCCGTAAGACTCTCAAAATTTGAATGTTGAATGTCATGATTAAAAGTTTCCTCTTTTCTTTGAAAAATAGTTTCCATCATTTGAAGTCCTTTCTATTTAACATCGATCGATCAGTTATGGTAACTTAGAAACGCTTTTTGCATATTCAATTGCCACTTGTTGGAGGGTCTTCTTTTTGTTCTTTAAAGCCAATTTATTGTTTTTAACTTTACAAAGATATTTTATTTATTATCATTAATCACAGTAATCAGTATACTTGTCTACTTGATCTGTACTTATGATCGCATCTTAAATTATAATTAGCAAGTATCGCTGATATTGAGAGAAGAGTTCAGACAATGTGAAGTTTTAAAAAGATCATTCGGTGAAAACAGATAAAAGTTAGAATAAGCAAAAAAAGTTGTTAAAAATGGCAGAAATGGCGTTCACATCTGCAAATTAAAAAATTGTCATCCACCTTCTATCCTAGACTTTGAGTGTGCATCAAAGGCTACACAAGGGAACAAAAGTGTTGCAATCACACCTCTGATATTATGGCCAATTAAGATAATTTTGGATAGAACCTTTTTGGCTTCCTATATAGAAATAGTACCAGCGTTTGACGTGTGCGCAGGGTTTAGTTAGACGCTCACATCCAAAATGATAATTTTATTTCATTATGCTACAAAAAAACAAAAAGGGGAGCCATAACAGGTGGAAATTTCGTTTTTCCAATGCCATCCATGTGTGCGTTTTCTCAAGAATCAAACGCCCATGATTGCCCCCACCACGTCTTCCTTTGAATTTAAGTAGAGGGTGTGAGTCTCTTTCACCCCAATTTTTCTTCAAGATTCATTATGGCTTCACACTAGCACAAGTCGCTATTTTGATGACATACTTCGAGGCACCGTGCTGCAGGCGCCAATCTGTATTGGAAAGGTGGAGGGAGTTATTACTATATTTTGATTACTACGTATCAATAAATGGCAACAAGTATCTTGAAGATATTGGTTAAAAAATATTATGAACAGTTTAATCATATGTACCGTAAGTTTTAATTTTTTTAATAAAAAATATATGACACAAACAAAGCAACTAAGCACTAGTTCACGTTCTTAACTAAAGTTCTAAACCCATGACTTACAGACACCAAACATCCGTTTATGCTCTTCATTGTACAAAATTGAACATTTTCAAACACACCCTTATTCATCTGCTTTATAATTACATCCACTTATTTAACTTCACTGTTGTCTTTCTTTTATTTACCAAAAAGTAGTTTCAGAAATTTCACATAAAGCAAATTTTTTGGCATAAAAGTAAATTAATATTTTTATCACTTAACAGGTTTTTAAAATTTTTCTGGTACGTCAACTACGTCGGAGACCTTGAGGTTGTCAACGACGTCGTCGAGGAGGAGGTTTTGCGACTTGAGGTTGCAGTGGGCAACATTGTGGTAGTGACATAAGTGAAACATGGAGATGAGTGGTGGAATGAAGATGGAGTGGAGGGAGGATTGAAGAGAGATGAGGAAGGAGAGAAAGACAAAGAGAGAAAATATTTACATTTTATGACAATTTTTAGTTGTTAATACTTTTATTTTAATAATGAATTCAACTTTAAATAAATGGAATTATCATTTTGAATTAATATGAAAAGATAAAAAATCAAAATAAATTTTTTAAAGGATAAATGAACTGAACAAAAAAATAAGATAGAATATCAAATAGATCATTTCACCTTCTTTATATTAACAAATTGAAGAGATGGAAAAATGGTAATTTACTATACTATGCAAGGTGCACAAACAATAAAAGGTGAGCATGTTAGTAAATTATATACATTTTAAGAGAATAAAAATTATAACTTATTAACATATTTCTTAAAACAAATAGATATATAATACTTCTCCAAAAAAACAGATATATGCCAATAAATTCCAGTTGTAAAGTCAAGCAAGAAGGGAAAAAATAGGTGAATGATTCTCCTTAACCAAGTCAATATAAGAGAAACAAGACTATCATTTCTTGCAAATTACAACTTTGAATTAGACCCTACACCAGGCTTATGCTATACAAGCTTTTAAATATATGTTGATTGAGTTTGTTTCGATTTGATCAGGTTGAAAAATCTGAATTTCAATATCAAATCTAAGTTTTGGTCAAAACTTAATTCAATTACTTAATACCTATGAAGTCTAGATATAGGATAAGACACGGGTACAACACGATATGAATCCAACAATTTTTTTGAAATTAAGGATATGATACATCTTCAATATGTTAATAAAAAAATTATATATGTATGCAAATATGCAGACCTCTCCCCCATTAGGTGTAGACATTTTTTAAAGTAACAACTACACAATAATAACAAAATAGCACAACATCAGAAATAAGAAAAGAAAACAGAACTAATCAATGAGAAGTCAGAACAGAAAAAACATAACACGACATCAATTTTTTATATCAAATTTCAAAAACAAAGGAGAAATCAAATTTCAAAAAACATAATAGATAAATCGCGGAGAAATCAAACGCACAAAGCGAAAAACATGGAGAGAAGAGATACCTCACCAGAAAACGTACACACAATGGTGACCTAGTTGGAAGAAGGCGAGAGAACTGAGACCGCCTCGAAGGCTCGAACTGTGCTAGAAAAGGGAGAGAGAAGACTAAAGAGAGACTGTGTCGGAAAAGGAAGAGAATAGACTGAGAACCTTCGTTCATCTGTTGTCCTCCGGCATGAACAAGTGAGTCTATGTTTTGTCCTTCTTTGTTCAAGAGGGAAGTCGTCTGTTAAAAGAGAGAGATGTGACCGAAGAGGGGGAAAGTATTCCCTATCCTTTTAGTTTTTCTTTTTTTTAATTTTAAAATATTAAAATTATAAAACTTAAAAAAAAAATCAGAACATGGCTCAAACTATATCCTAATATGGCTTGAGTCGTGTCACCCCAACCTAAGTCGTGTCCTAGCCATATCCGTTATTTTTTTAAAAAAAATCTGATACTTCTCAAATACATATCAGGACAATATCAGTGTCCAACACTGGTATGTTAGCCATTTTGGAGTATTGGGACTTCACATCTTAATACAAATAAAAAAAATATAATCAATTCAATTAATCAACTCAATAACTCAAAATCAAATTGATCACTAATTTTCTTTCATCTTCCACCCATCTCTTATCTAAAGTCAACACAGCGTATATAGTATTTTTGTTTTTGTTTTTTTGGTGGGGTGTATCTGGTGTCTTTGTTTAAATATAAAATGAGTTCATCTTTCCTATATATATATATATATATATATATATATATGTTGTGTACGCCACTTTTCTGTTTTATAATGCTTCATGAAGCTCTCTAGAAGTTTTTGAAGAAAACTGTATAAAGTTAAAAAATAAAGTTGGGGTGATCAGATATTTTCTAGTAAAAAGTTAAGATGATTAAACTTGGGGTTATAGCTGTATGGAGTAGGGGTTTGTCTGCGTGATCATACGGGGAGTTACATTTCTGCTGCAGCGTCATGGTTCCATATGGTACACCACAATCTCATGATGCTGAAGCAATTGCTCTTCTCTTTTCTATTAATCGGACGTCTAGGATGCAGCTTCAAAACATCATCTTTGAGACTCACTGACTGCAAACAGTTATCAGATATTCTTCTCTCAAACCGTACCATTCAAACCGAGTTTATTGTCAAACGAGGTAGACAGAATCTGAGTTCTTCTCCCAACTATTCTGTTAGTTGTGTTCGTCGAGAAGTGAATCATGTCACTTGTTATTTAGTAAGGATGTCAAGAAGTTATGCTAATCAACACATTTTTTGTTCCATTTTATCTTGTATTCAGTCCATTATTTTGAATAAAATGGTATGAGTTTCTTGAATTAAAAAAAATTTGAAGTTATGCCACACTGCACACTTTAATTAATGACTACAACAACAACAACTAACAAGGACCCTACTATTGGAATCATCTTTTGTGGGGTTTAATAAAGCACTATACAACAAAGACGGTATGTGAATCCTGCACTCCCTTATTTGAATCATGCACCTTCTAAACAATTTTGTAAAGACCAAATTACCTTTAATGAGAACACCTCATTCTCCACCTCCCAAAGCCTGGAAGTGCGACGGCAGCCTTGCAAAACCCTCATTCTCCGCCTTTGTGCGTAACCTCTTTCACCTTCTTTCCTTTGTACTTTGCAAAGCCCCTGCACCCTTTCTCACATTAGATTTTACATCACACAGGTTTTAATTGGTATTTCAGCCATCATACCATTTGTGAATAGAAAGAACAAAGTATGTAAAAAAATACCAAGCAATAAAGAAAATGGCAAAGGCAAAATCTAAAGTGATGATATAATTGAGCCTACACAGTGCTACTCAATCATCAGACACATGCAAACAAAACAAAACCTCTGTTTAAAATAAAAAATGGTGAAGTGAGGTAAAAGGGAGAAAAGAAAATATTTGATACGCAAAGACATAATTTAATGTATTTTTCAATTATTTCTATAAGATGAAATCCTTAGATCTCATAGCTTAGAGCAAATCACACGGATGCAATTAGTGACTAAGGAAAAACCAATGACAAATCAAAAACCACTGAAAAATTTCTCAATGCAATCAATGTTTTGAAAAAAATAGAGTGCAAGTGAAAACAAAAGGAAGAGTAGCAGGAGAAGAAAGGACGATGAAAAAGATGAAAAGATACTTTGCAAAGCCTATTCTAGAATAAGACACTTTTTTGGAATAACTATTCCGTAATATAGTTTATGGCATTCTAGAATACCCATTTCAAAGTAAGTAAGTTTCAGGAATAAGATACTCTTTTGAAATAGTTATTCAAGAATATAATTTTTCATATTTTAGAATAGGATTGTACTTTGGAAACCTACTCTGGAATAAGTATTCTGAAATACAAAAACTATATTCCGGAAAAGTATCATATTGTATTCTGTAATAGCCGTTCTGGAATTGGGTACATGGTAAAGGGATACTTTTATATAGAATTTTTTGGGAGGTGCAGTATGCAAAATGGGAAGTGCAGGATATAAATTGCCATCAAAGACCCTGAATTTGGGCTACTCCGAAGCCCCTGGACCAATTTTCGTTAATGTGGAAACCCTTTGGAGTTTGCTATTTGAATCCCTTTTGTTACTCTTTTCAAATTTATTTAATCTCTTTCCTTCTTTTCTTTCACCACTTTCTTTAATATTAGTGTAAGTTTCATGTATGTCTACATATTGTTTACATAATTAAGGATTCAACAAGCATAACATTTGCCGAGTAGTCTATCTGAGACAATACATTGGCTTTTAAATGCTCAAATTTTCTATTTATCAATGAATACATTTTGTTGGATAAACATAACAATTACTTGAAAAAGGGGTTTTCAGAGGACTTATACCTTAATATCCAGTGCATTGTGAAATTCTCTATTTTACTCGTTTTTATTTTTTTCTATAACGATTATCTACTGTTCTAATTTAGCTTAGCTTGGCCTTATTATATGGTTGAGCTTAAACAATGTTATCTTTTTAAGGTTAAAAGTTAAAACGATACTCTTTAAGAGAAAAAATCTTACTTTATATTATGTGCGCGATTCAGTGTACTTGTCCAATTTGCGTCAGACCTCTTATTGCAGCCACTAAGCATTTCCTTTCTGACTTAATAAAAGAGGCTTTCCGAAACTATGTTTGGATGTTCTATTCAACTAATCCCATAAACGTCCTATACATTCAAGTATTAACAGAGTACGCTGATTTCTGCATAAAAAGTAATTCTTCAAGAACCAAATGATCTATAAAGTTCAAAAGTTGTAAAAAAAGCAATTAACATTAAAGAAGCATAGCCAATTGGCCCCGTACATTATATATACAAATATATCATTTAATAGTACATAGTATCCGCCCAACTTAGCTTCCTCGGGTAGCATGATCATTCTGCTGATTAAAGAGGGGCACCCCACAACCTCAATTCGTTACTCATTGATGTACAAAATAGTTTCTTTTAAATAGTCATTTTTTTCCTTTAATATATAGGATGTCGATAATTTATCTTTAAATGATGAAAATTTAAATTTTAGTTATTTAAAGTGAAAAATATATGATAAATTTATTCATCATTTAACTTTCGTCCATTACTATTAATGAAATAGTCTACGTGACACATTCATGAACAAATTTGTCAGCGCTCTACACATTCAAACGAAAATAATTATTTATCTAAAATATAATTTAATATTCATCTTCTTCCAATTTTAATCATTACAAGCATAACATTACAATAAACATTTTAAAAAATAAAAAAGTAAGCATAAGTTAGAACAAAAATAATAATAAGCATAATATTGATTAATAAACATAATCTATTTGTTGCTCTGAAATTTTTATTGTGTCAACATTAGATAGTAATAAAATAAAGTTAAGTCTCATTTTTTGTAAGGATTAACTTAATGGCTATGCATTTTTGTTTGAGTCTTATATTTTGGGTAAAGTAATGTCATATTAAAAATTTCAAAACAATATACATATTATGTTTATTAATCAATATTATGCTTATTATTATGTTTGTTCTAACTTATGTTTGTTTTTCTATTTTTTTAGTGTTTATTTTATTGTTATGTTTGTAATGATTAAAAAGAAAAAAGATGAAAATTAAATTATATTTTGGATAAATAGTCATTTTTGTCCTTAAATATGCAATGCATTGATAAATTCGTCCTTGATTGTGTTAAGTAGACTATTTCATTAATGGTAGTGGACTGAAGTTAACGGATGAATAAATTTATCGCATTTTTCTCACTTTTGGATACTAGAATCTGAATTTTCATATTTGAGATAAATTTATCAACACTTCATACATTTAAAGACAAAAAAAAAATATTTATCCTAATTTTTTTTATTAGTTGTTAGTTGTACATAGATACATTTTTTAACTCCATGATTCCTTCCTTTCCCATAGGCAAGGCTATTTGAGACACGTTATAGCCTCCCACACATTGGCCCCAAATGTGAAAACTTACAGACACGAACCAATATGTTAATTAAGAAATTTGTGTATAGATTATTAAAGATTAAATAATCACCTAGCAAAGGGTACTAATTTAATTACTCAAGTAGTTGTTAGATTCTTAAATAATCACTCAAGTTATCGTTATCCTAATTAAAGATTCCATAAAGAAGATACAAGACGCGGTGATAGCGTGTGCAACTGTGGAAGGAATATATTCGGCCTTAAAGCTTATACTAACCTAAAATGCCAAGATAGGTACCATTCCCCACGAACATCAAGCACCCTCCAGAGTCCAGACTCGACTCAACATGTGAGTGCTTTTTTGGACTCAAACTTTGTATTCACATGGGACACCACACAAAGCCAAGCTTTTTTCTAGTTTCTAACCTTTTTATTAATTACTCCGAGTGGTGAAAGAAGCTTCGGAAGAAAGAGAAGCTGCAAAAGAGTATTCTTGCCCTCGAATCACGCCACGTGTGAAAAAGGAGGTGCAAACTTTTTGAGATGTTCTTGCAATTTTATTTAGGACTAGTAAATAGCCATCTTCCTCTGGAATCCATAGCTAAAAAAATAAGCTGAACTTGTTTTTAGATCATTTGTTCAATTATTCTTCTTCTAAGATGGTGGCGGTGGCCGGTGCATATATATAACTTTTTGCAAAGTAAAGATATAAAGAAAAATATAATAGCATCTAATAGTGACTGTGAAGTAACATGCCAACATCCAATTAGTGTGAAATGAAATGAAATGCCATTTCTGGATCATTCTTCTTAATTCTCTCCACCAATTATATACTCTCCCTGCCTTCTATTGTGTTTATATATATACGTCAAACCCTTGTATTCCAACCCAAATACAAGTTCTGTCTTCCAAGAAACATTTTTTGGGTCTATCTGGGTTTTGCAAAGGGTGTTTTTGTTGAGATGAGTGAGATCAAATATGGCTATCCATACCCAGCTCAAGGTAGTTATATAAATATATATATATATATATATATATATATATATATATATATATACACTTTTCAGTTTTCAGCCCTCAAATTATGCTCAACCCTTCTTACCATATGGTCGTTTTTGGATTTCATTAATCCTCTTTCTCTGTACGGCAATAAAAAAAAAAGTTGTTTAGTTGCTAGTTGATCATTTTTTGTCCACTGCATATGTCATTGCCTGAATATGAAACATTTTTTAATTTGTATTTTTGTCAATTATTACTGAATAGTTGTTGTTGTTATGTCCCACCCAGGTCCTTATCAGGGGCCGCCTCCGGTGGCAGCACCTCCACAGTACTATTCTGCTCCACCGCCTAGAAGAGAACCGGGTTTCCTTGAGGGATGGTAAGCTATTACATGAGAAAGGATTTGCTAGCTCTTCAATTAACCAAAAGTAACGTTAGTTTTGGCTTAAATATTTTTTAGTTTCTCAAATTTGAGCTTAATCTCAAAATTAAAAGTGATTATTTTCCTTTTTTAATTTGGAAATAATTTACTTTTAATCCTTAAAATTATTTTTTTTATCATTTTAGTATGTTAATAAGGACCAAAAGCAGACTATTTCTAAATTAAAGGATGAAAATAATTATTTTTAAATTTTGAAAACTAAAAGAAAACTAGAACAAAATTTAAGAGGATAAAAGATATTTAAACCTTAAGTTTTTTACTTTTGATTCGAGCATACATATTATTTTCTTGTTCAATGCTCCTCTTAACTTTGTTTTTGTTTTTTTCCCCCAATTTGCAGCCTAGCGGCTTTGTGTTGCTGTTGCCTCTTGGACGAGTGCTGCTGTGACCCAACTATTGTTTTTGCTAGCTAATGCCTATGCTATGACTTTAACTTACAGGGAAAGACATGCACTTATTGTAATAATATTTTGATTTAACAGTTGCTATTGTTTAGTGGATCCCATCAAATTATTACGTATGAATGAGTAGTAATCAATATGTTGCTTTTTTCTTCTTGCATTGTTATACTTAAATGAGTATATATTTTCCTTTGGTCATGTCCTTGTTCTTTTTAAAATGAAATACAGCATCATTATTGAACATCAAATAATTAATAGTACAATCTTAAAAAAAAATAGTACACATAAAATTATGCCATAATTATGTTTTGCAATTTCACTTGTTTTTTTTTTTTCTCTTATAGATATTTTAAAAAAATCTTCTAACATCAAATAAAATTAGAAAACAATAAAATTGCTTTACTTTAATTGTACAAAAACATTTTCCAATAAAATAAAATGGAAAAACTTGGTGGATGAAAAGTTTGGTGATAAAGCTTGAAAGGACGAGTGAGTATTGATAAAACCTTGTTTTGTACCCTCTCCATAGATACTTATACATGGGTGATGGGTTGTAAAGCTATCTAATGGACGAAAAATATCCGATAAACTTTGTTCTGTTATTGCGTTTGAGGGGGGGATTCACGTGAGACTAATTTTTTAATTGAGGATGATATATGAAATGATCTTCAAAATAGTTATTTCAAGATTTAATGATCTGCTGATGACTTCAAAGAAAATAAAGATTTAAACTG
>PYAF01005075.1:271598-283153 GCA_007407185.1 Glycine tomentella | reverse complement strand
ATACATGGGTGATGGGTTGTAAAGCTATCTAATGGACGAAAAATATCCGATAAACTTTGTTCTGTTATTGCGTTTGAGGGGGGGATTCACGTGAGACTAATTTTTTAATTGAGGATGATATATGAAATGATCTTCAAAATAGTTATTTCAAGATTTAATGATCTGCTGATGACTTCAAAGAAAATAAAGATTTAAACTGTTGTTATTATAAATAAAATGTCTAGAATTACAATTTATTCTTATATTATGATCAATTAATATTGAGTAAATCCTCAATGACTATAGATTGTTAAAAAATATCAATAATTTTTAAGCGTCGGGTCATGGAGTGGACAAGTAGTTGTTATTAATTTAAATTGAAATTAAGAAACACATAATAAACTATATTAGATGTTTTATTAATTTTGTCATTTTGATGCTTATTTATTAACAATGTTATTGATTTATTAAACTTAAGTATATTAGCTAATTAAGTTTATGAAAGAAATTCTTTTGCATAAAGAGAAAAATATTTTGACCACAATACGTAAAGCTTCAGTTTTTATTTTTATTTTTTGCTGCTATGTTCTAACATACTAATAATATTCATCGATCAAACACAAAAATGGGAAATTATTATTTTCCCTCAATAAAAAAATGATTAATTAAAATATCTAGCGTTTCCTACCTTAACTACCGTATACAGCATGCACTTAATTATGTTTTTTGTTGTACTTGTTTCTCTCGGTCAGCCTTATATTAATTGATTGATCTACTATTTTTTTTCATCAATTTGTTTTAGTAGCACTCTTTCAACAGTACTTGTTCCTTCTATAACCTTTCCGGCAAATTATAAGAAACTTCATTTCAATGGCATTGTAGCAACGAATTTCTGGTATTCGAGGAAATGATGTACCACTCTATTGTGAAAAGAAAAAGAAAAAACGAATGGCCTTTTATAAAAATAAAAGAAAATTTGTTTCTAATAAGAGAGAGATTAAAAATCATATCGATAAGAAGCAATAATTTCCTTAAGAAAGCCGTTTTATTCGGTGATGTCTGTTGTGTACTGAATTTCGGGCAATTTTGAAATCACATCATTTTTCTATCTAAAAAAGAGATAATTTTAAAATTATTTTGTTATTTGTATAGTGACCCAAAAGTGTCCAGAAGGAGTAATAATATTAATGATGCCCTTATCAGTAAAATATTGATGCCCTTGTTAATATCCTCTAAGATCGACTACAAACGTGTTTTTTTTTCCTGGAGTTACGGGCTAAATTGCATTTTATTGCAGTGATACGTAAACATTTTTCTTAACTTTCGCATATTAGCCGGCATAGATGGTATAGTTGAAAAAAAATAAAAAATAAACTCATATTATCTCATAAGAATATAAATTTGATTTTTCTAGTAATGTGAAAATTTTAATGACAAATAATTTGTAAATAATTTTGTAAGTATTTATTAAATCTTAAAATTTGCCTTAGTTTTCAAGAATTTGATATTTAACTCACCTAAATTTTCTGTTGAAAAAAATTCTATTGGCAAATATTTCATAAGATAATGAATTTTTTAAGTTTAAATTACATTTAAAGAACTCTATTAATGAATATTTTGATGATATTAATCGATTAAAAGTATTTGATATATTTTAATGTTCTTAATTATTTTTAATATGCATATTGAGTAATTTTTATGGTTTTAATATAATAAATATTTATCTTTTAGCTAAATAGTTTCCTTAATTAACATTTTGAGGGTACTCGTTAACTGTTTTTTATTTTAAAGTTATAAAGCATAAGTAATTACTTTAAAAATATCCAAACTATAAAAGAAACATCCATAATTAATTCAAGTGAAATCTTCTTTGGTACATGAGAAATACAAAAAAAAAAAAAAAAAAAAAAAAAAAAAAAAAAAAAAAAAAAAAAAAAAAAAAAAAAGACTAAGGTACAATAATAGACTATAGATCTATCTTTAGCAACTCTTTGACTCTGTCAGAAAGAAACGTTTAATGAACATTCATACATACTAGTCGAACTTGCTTCCCATTTTGCTTTGCCTCGCGGGAGGCATGAGTGTAAGAAATATGTCACTCCTTCGAAGCCCAATTCCCAATGCTCGTGAGATCTTCACAATATTTGTGCAAAGCTATATGTCATCTTTCTTGCAATATGTCATCTTTCCCATCGTTGATAACTTCAACCACTTTCTTGCAATCTGATTCACAGATAACATCCCCAAAGCCGAACACCCATCAATGCTAAATGCCCTCCAACACACCCAGGATCTCAACGGAAAGAGGCAATTCAAGTGAAATCTAAATAAACACATCATGAAATATTTAAAATTGTAAACATATAACTCTTTAAAAAAAGTCACAACGTATTATTCTATAAATTAAATTTTTAAGCCCGTAACATTTCAAATTAGCATGAATCTTGAAATTGATTATGGATTTTTGTAAATCGATGCATTCCAGCCAAAATATCCTAAATTTGACAACAAATGAATGCTTAAATTGAAAGAATTGAGAAGATCATGTTAAACATTTTTTTTAGTTCTTGTTTGAAATAAAACATTTTTTTTAATATATTGCTTGCATCAGAGAGACAACCAGAATCCCTCAATCAATTACTAAAAATGTGAACTCAAAAGTGTAATTGAACCACAACTAAAATACAAAATGTCTTACCCATACAATTCTTCAACTTTTACTCACACAAGAACACATCACAAACTGCAAATTGCATAGATGCAATTCAAAACCCTTCTTACGACAAGAAAACACATTCACAAAAGCACCATATTAAACTAATTATCATAGGAAGTGGTGGCCTCACCACGACCCTGTCATGAAATCGTCATGACAAGAATCTCACATCAAGTATCATGGGTTTAAAGCCCCTTTTTGTAAATTATAAATTTTGTTGAAAGACTAAAATCACCTAATTAAAAAGAGAGAGACAAAAATCACAAAGGAAAACAATACTGTAGTTTAACCTTAATATTATTATTTTTTAATAGTCACATCATCTACTTAATGCAGATGGTTAACATTGCAATTTTAATTATTAATTAATAATCATTTAATAATTGGACTAAAATTATAGGTTTAATGTCGTGGGACTAAAATTGTGAAATAAAAAATTAGAGAAACAAATTTATGTAATGAAAATAATATGATAATAATTATATATTAAAATTACATGTTAACTTTATACATATTAATAATTTTATTAAACAATATAATAATTAAAAATGGTAAAATTTTATTTTCATTAAGTAATATGTTCATCAGTTCATGTATTATACATCAAGATTACACATTAATTTTTTATACATAAGTATATTTTTATTAAAAAACTAATATTTCAAAAATTGTAAAATTTAATTTTCATTACATATTTTGAACATGTTCATTTATTATATATTAAGATCACAAATTAATTTTATACGTAATAATAAATTTATTCAAAAATTTAAAATTTAAAAGATTTAAAATTTAGTTTTCTTTACATATTTGAATATCTTCATGTGTTATATATATATATAAACTACATACGAATCTGTAAAAAATTAATAATCTTAGTAAAAAGTATACAATTTGTCTTTCTTCACATATTTTAAGGGTTAATTACTTAAAAAAAATTTAATTTTATATAACTAAAATTTATAATAGATAAAAGCTTATAAATATAAAAAATATTATAATTTAAATTTGTAATAAATAAATATTTTGATACTATAAATTATATTTTATATTTTGGATAAATAATTTACATTATGATACAACATTGTTTTTAATTATTGGTATTTCTTTTTTAAAATATTAAAATTCATGTTAAAACTAATAGAATTGAAAATAATAAGTTGAAAGAGATAAAATATAAAGCAAAATTCCTAAAAAAATTATCGATAGACTGTAATTTTTAATGATTGATTGATAAATTTTTAAACTATTAAAATTTAAATCAGAAATAAAAATATTAAAAATGGAAGATTAGAAAATATATTAAAAACACACACATATATTTGTACGAAACGCGTTGAGAACTATGCAAAAATATAAAATTAAAAGTTAAAGTCTTTTATATCTTAAATATATTAAAATAATTTAATATTTTATTCTTTAAATGATTAAATTTTTAATAAAAATAATAAATACTGAAGCAAAAATAACTCTATTTTTTTTAAAAAAAATATATATATATATACATATATATATATATATATATATATATATATATATATAAGTATACGAGATGTCGATATGACATGTGATCACCCCAAATTCACGACACATTCGCTCCAAATTCACGACAAACTCAAATCCAAATCAAAACACCACCACCTTTTCCATCCTCCGGATCAGAGAGAGACACGTGGCAGAAGCAGAAAATCACAACCGTCCGTGCCAGATCCACGGTCAGTTTTCGGGACAGCCGAGAAATCGATGCCATGCGTTGGATCACAGTTCAATTGAAAATCAACGGCAGAGAAAGCTTCCCGAAGCACCCACGGGCAGATCTCATCGCCTTTAAGAAGCGGCCCTAGCTCTCTCGCATTCCACGCTCAGATTAGGGTAACCGAACTTCCTAACCCTAAACGCTACGTTTTTAACCTTTTTCGGTTTTCTCTTTCAAATCGGTGCTTCCACCGGCGGCGCGTGAGCATTTCCAGCGGCGCGTAAGGTATTTGTTCGCGCGTGGCTTATTGTACAGCACTGACTCATGCTTTGTTCGACTCGCATTGGAAAGTTCGCGCCGGAGAGACGGTGGATTCTCACCGTACGGCCGTGATTTGGCACCTCCATGGCTTCCGCCGTCCTAGATAACCGGAACGAACCTAATTGGCCGAAGCATAGAGTCGGTGGTGCTGGATTCATGGGAAAAGTACCTTTCTCTAACCCTAACCCTAAATCTAAATCTAATCCTAAATTAGCGAATAGCAAGAGGACTCAATCGGCGTCGGACGATGCTTCCTCTATCAATAGGCGATCTAACGACGTCGTAACATTCTCCCAGTACGTTTCCTTCAACATCGCATCGTACACGAATAAGGAGATCAACGACCTGAAAGATCGGCTTGCTTCAGAGCTCGAACGGACTCAGAAGATCAGAAATCGAATCGAGTCCGGTGATTTGCAACCTGGACAGAACTTTAACGGCCATCCGAAGAAACCGTCGAACAAAAAGGTTTCCGGCAACAAGCGACCCTTGCCGTCGAATTCCGCAAAGGATTTAAAACGATCGCATTCGGAGGTTGGGAGCTTGATGAAGGGTTGCTCGCAGGTTTTGCAGAAGCTGATGAAACACAAACATGGGTGGATCTTCAACACTCCCGTCGATGTTGTTGGATTGCAACTTACCGATTACTACGATGTAATTAAGCAACCCATGGATCTGGGAACAGTGAAGTCCAATCTTTCCATGAACAAGTACACGACGCCCTCCGATTTCGCCTCCGATGTGAGATTAACTTTCAACAATGCACTGGCTTACAACCCTAAGGGTCACGATGTGTACACCGTGGCAGAGCTGCTTCTGGCAAGGTTTGAGGAGCTGTATCGGCCGTTGCATGAGAAATTCGAAGGTAGCGTCGGTCATGATCGCGAATCTGAGGAGGAATTGCAAGCCAGTTCGTGGAGCCACGTTGAGCCAGAGAGGGTGAAGAAAAAGGAGAATCCGACCCCTGCTCCTCCTCCTCCTAAGAAGTTGCAACAAGAGCCTCTTCAGCCCCCTGCAAGTTCTTCAAACCCTCCATTGCTGCAGTCTCCGGTGCGCACGCCATCCCCTGTGCGAGCTTCTCCTGTGAAGCCTTTGAAGCAACCAAAGCCGAAGGCCAAGGATCCTAACAAGAGGGACATGAGTCTTGAAGAGAAACACAAGTTGGGGTTAGGGTTGCAGAGTTTGCCGCCTGAGAAAATGGAACAGGTGGTGCAGATTATTAGGAGGAGAAACGGGCATTTGAAGCAGGATGGGGATGAGATCGAGTTAGACATTGAGGCTGTTGACACAGAAACACTTTGGGAACTTGATCGGTTGGTGACCAATTATAAGAAGATGGTTAGCAAGATCAAGAGGCAGGCATTGATGGGCAACATTAACAACGACAATGTGCAGGCTAACAAAGGCAATGAGGTAAATTTTCTACCATATAGTTTGTTTATTTGTTTTGTTTTGCATTCTTACTTAGCATTGACAACTGGGTTGTTGCCAGATACTCATTTGTGCTGTTTTTGATATTATTTACCTGACAGGAATTGCCTGCTAGGGAGAAGGTTGAAAGGGCACCAGTTGAGGCGAAGAAGCCAAAGAAAGTAGATGCAGGGGATGAGGATGTTGACATTGGCGACGAGATTCCGACGAGTATGTTTCCCCCTGTGGAGATTGAGAAAGATAAAGATGTTGCTGGAGGCCATGCAAGTAGTAGTTCTAGTAGCTCTGGTAGTTCAGGCAGTGATTCCTCATCGTCTAGTGGTAAATACCTGCTCTATTGTGTAAGCTTTGGTTTGTAGTTGAAACTATTTTTCTGAGGGAAAATTTTATGTATGATCACTATTACAGATTCGGATTCGGGGAGTTCCTCAGGGAGTGATTCTGAAGCAGACAACAGACAATCATAGCAGTCAGGGGGTTTGTGGCTAATGGTCAAACATGATCATGTTGGTAGGCGGATGAAGAAAATGTTTGCTTCATTGGCTTCCTTTGAGGGCGCTGCTTGAATACATGGACGTGGTATGGTATGCCCATTTTATTTTATGTATTATTCTTTTGCTGCTGTGAGTTTTTTCGCAGATGGCGTGATAGGCTGGCTAAATTTGTGATTGCCTCTCTTTTCAGGGATTGTGATTGTTGGTGGTTGTGTTTTGGGTTGGGGTTGGGAGTAGCTGTTTACATTTTGGCGCTGGGAACCATACTCGAGGATTGGTGGTGTGATATATTTGTACAAATGATTTCGGAAACCAAATTAATCATCAAAACAATTTGTGGGCCAGAAAGTAGAGTGAAATGTGGTGAAAATCGTAGGATAGTCGTTAAAGATTTAGGAATAGAATGCAGGGAATTAGTGTTTTTTGAGTTTTACCATGTACACATTAACAACAGTATATAGATGAAACTTTTTCCTCCAAATCCCTTTTTGTGTATCTGTGCGTTGATTATTTTTGGGATCGTTAATTAGTTAAAAGATCACCTCATTTCATTTTTGATGTACCGCGGAGATGCTTGAACACCAAGGAAACAAGGGGTGGAAAAGGTCACAAAGAAGAATCATTCTATTTAAAGTCAGCCTATCAGACAGGTTAGTTGATGCCAGGTCCTCAAAGGATCAAAACATTCCTTTGGGGGTAGTTGATGGGGGTCTGACCCTTACAAATTCCCAGCGTTTAAAGAGAGGCATAACTGAGGTGTATACCCGTCGAAGGTTTATGTAGTGCTTGAGATGCATTGCCTCAGGACTCTGATCAGGTTGCGGAGTTTTGGTACTCTGCTCAAAAGTAGTTTTTCATAGTTGGCTTGGATTCATGATTTGGATGTACTAGGAGGACATGGGATCCATCGCTCTCCAATCGGCTATTTTATTTTCTGTGGCCACTTGGTTTCGGTAACCTCACTTGTTTTGCATCACCTGTAGAGCATTATTAAACATAAAGCGGATGGGTCAGTCATATCATGACTCAAGGTTCAGCTGCTTAATGTTCGTGACGAAGGTGTTGCTGATATGTCTTTCATTGTGATATTGGTATTTGTTCGACTGTTAAAGTTTGAGCTGTTGGGGTCTGTAGCATGGTGTAAAGCTGTTCTATTCTTTAAATGTTACCAACGTCTTGGTTGAAATGGATTCTGAAGTTGCTTTGAACTTGGTCTGGTGGGGATGTGAATTTTTCTCACCATTGCTTTTCTCTTGTCATGAGCATCAGGGAGCTAGTTGGCACATCACTTTCTTGCCAACTATGGTCATGCAGACTTTGATGTTCAGGTTTTTTCCTGTCCCCCTGCCCCCTTTGTTCCCATCCCTCGGGGAAGAATCTTAATCGTATTCCCTTCCCTGCCATGTATGTGTAATCTGTTTTGTTGGGCTTTGGCGTTTATTTCATTAAAAAAAAAAAAAACAAAACCAGTTTCCCTACGGAGGATCACTACTGATAGCACAATGTTATTAATTGTCATGGTTATTTTATTCTGATTGGTGCTATAGAACAAGATTGTCAGAGAGAAACTACTTTATGCAATAAGAACTCAATGGAATGAATGGATAACTAGCTTTTGAAGTGATAAATGTGACTAGAATGATTGTTTAAATTAATTTCAATGATAATTTTATATTTTATATTCAAATGTGGTGTGGTGTTATAATTAATCTTAGATGATGATCAAATAAGAAATGATCATCACCAGTCTCTGTCTACCCATAGCTCCTGTTTCATTATCACTTGCTGCATCTGGATGTATTGAATTTTTCTTAATGAACCACTTCGCCCTCTGCCTATGTGGACCCCTGGTCCTCAGCATTTTCTCCCTTCAAATATGTTCGTCTAGGTTAGAGCCCTAATGCTGAATTGATAGCCTCTCCCCTGTGCTTTGGTGCCCCCGATGCTATCAAAATTATGAGTAAGCTGGAGGAGTAAATGGGTAAGCTCTGGATGGATAGTGTTGTACTCCAAAATTGGCCATTGTTCACGGGCATGTGATTGTGTAGCTTTCAGTTGAGTGGAGGGCTTAATCGATCTCAATATTCTCATTAGAATATATTTATTTTGTGCTAAAGGTGTGATTGAATACATCCTGATGCTTTTAGAGAAACACGTTGTAGTAAGTTCACTTTTGTTTTGTATTAAGTGAATACATTTAAGTTTTAACTGTATATAATTGTGATAAAAAAGTCATTAAATAAAGTCTTCTAATAAATAAATAATTAAAGCAAAGAAAGACTTTCCATTTATTTGTAAAATGAGCTGTAATATCCTAAAAAGTGACTGGCAGAAAATGACTATTAAGACTAACCAAGATGAAATTATTTTGTAAAAAATACTATCACTGATTTAGGTTACAGTCTATATAGAAAAGATACTTAGCTGCAAACTAATTATGTGTACGCTGATACTTTTTGACGCATCATACAATACGCGACTTTACAAACAATAAAATATAATTGGTTTAGACCGCGAAATAATGCTTCCTCCCTTCTTATATAAGAAAAACTAATAAAACTTATAAAAGTAGGTATGTAAGTTGGTTTAATTAATAATATATAAATTTAAATTCTATTTAAAAAATATGCATAAAAAATAGTGTTAATATTTAATGACATTACACATAATTAAAGAGATGATGTTTTTTCCACCAATGAATGTGCTTCCATAAATAATAAGTCAATAAATACATCCACTTTCATATAAAATAAATAACATCCTTCAAAATAAATTAAAGGTTTATAAAAGAAAATTATCAAATAATATATCTTTAAGAAGAATCTATGTTTTTTACAATTAGAACGAAAACAACATATTTATTTGTTTTTTTATTGTAAAAAAAGAGACAGCGGCAGATGGAGGTGCAATAATAATATCTGTCTGTCATGTCATACCCTTCCTCCGCGAAATAGGCAAATCCCATACATTATGAGATCCAATTTGGGTACTCCTCTCCTCTCTCCACCCAACAATTATATTATATATCTTTGTACCGTGAAAGCAAGCAAACTTTGACAGAGCCTGCTACTCTTTTCTCATATTTTGGATAATATAAAATTCAAGAAAACTTGAAAGTAAAGATTCACAATCACAGAACAAGTGAACCGAAACAGGAATCATCGATACAAGTTTTAGTCCAAGCTTGGAAGAGCAACTTCGAGAGTAAAAACCTAAATCTGCAGCTTGCTTCATAGTTCATATAAACCATCGGTGCCGTGGTTTCTGCATGTATTGTAATTTGTAGATGAAGGAAAGAAGGGTGAATGTATTGCTTGAAGAACCTGACCTTAGTGATCCTGAAATGTTTTTTCTTCTACACCTGCCCTTGACTTTCTCCATCAGTTACTTTGGTGTTGAAACATTTTTAGGTTGTCCTTGTGAGTGAGTCACCAAGAGAAGACAAATCAGAGAAATGATTTTTTCCTTGTGAGTCATAAAACCCGAGATAAAGAGGTAACAAAATCTCATGCATATCTTACTTTACGGATAAAAATAAAAATCAACCTTAATTGAATAGATTTTTTCTAGTAAAATTAATATTAATTCATTATACATTTTCAAAATAACATTAAAAAACACTTTAATAAAATATTTCTACTAAAATGAATTAATATTTCCTAGTTTTAACTGAAAAAGAAAGATATTATTTTAACATCATAGCAACAAATCACTAATAGATGAAAAAACAATAGCACCAAATCACAAACTAAAAATAAATAATTTTCAATGTTAAATAAAAAAAAACACTCAAATGTTTTGGTGTCAAAAATGTAGAAATCAAGTATATAGGAAAAATAAAAAAATAAAATCTTGAACAATAATTGCTACATACAGAAAATGTTGATCACACATTCCAAATGCAAAACCAAACAAAAGTAAATGACGGAAGAGTAAAATAAAATTGCCACAAAAGCAAGCAAATGACTGAAGAAGGACTAAAAAGGACCAACCCACGGAAATCTCGATGTACGAATAATTCATAAGTATAGGCGTATAGCAACATCAATGTTGTAAAGAGAGTTAAAAACTTGTCGAAGATGGTAAAGAAGTGACAGAAAATAAATTAATTTGAATTTTTTTTTTAAAATGGTATATTATTAATTTATCTATAAGGTAACTTTTTTGGTAATGATCTATAAGCTAACTAACACAACACGCATTTACTTTTATTTATTGAATTCAATAAAATTGGTTTTTGTGAGAAAAATCATTGAGAATAGCAATACTAATTTTTAATAGCACTCAAGAATCCTATATGTGAAGTTAAATAACTAACGAATAAAGGTAATTGAAAGGTGAATGCAAACTACACAAATAGTTGTTTTTTTATATATAAAATCGCTGAAAATAATTAATGACACCAAATTATTTGACAATTACTCGATTATTTATAGGTGAACTGATCTCAGACTCACTACTATTGTATATAAAAAAAACGATAAAGACTTGTGTTTATGCAATTTGAATTTTTAAATAAGTGTTTGTCCTAAATCAGCCTTTCATGTTATACCCTAGTAGTTATGCTTCTACTAATGATTTACAAATTATATATATATATATATATATATATATATATGATGATAAAGACATGAGTTTTTCTAATAAGAAAATTTAAATAAGTATTTACCATAAATACCCCTTTTATGTTATAGCTACCAGCACACCAGGTAATGCTTATACTAATGATTTCAAATAGGTGTTTATACAATGTGACTTGAACTTATAAGTTTTTCTTGTAAATTCTTTACGTATATTTTCAATTAATTTTCTGTGAAATTTTCCTAAACAAAATTATGCAAATTTTGCTATAATAGTTTTGAGAAAAATATGATTAATTCCTTAAATATGATGAAAATTTTTACATTCACTTGCAGAG
>PYAF01005075.1:213886-268861 GCA_007407185.1 Glycine tomentella | reverse complement strand
GTTTGACTTGTTCTAATTCTTTTAATATTGATACTAATTACATTTAGGATAAATTGATGAATATGTTTATTAGTATTGACTCACCAGGGAATGCAAATTCTTAAAATTAATCCTTGTTTAGAATGGAGGGAAATGTTGTATAGAATGGAAAGGGTTATGTTTTTTCAAAATAAAAAATCAAATTAGGGATTGAACTAATAAAGATACTAATTTATTTGTCTAATTATAATTAAATTATTAATAATTAAAAACACAATAATATTTATAATTTTTTATGCTACAAATTAAACTTCATAATTTATAAATATCATCAACATAACGCATAACAAACAATGTTCAAAATTAAACACAAAACCAAACCAAATATGTCATAACATTCAAAGTCAAAACCATACAATAATAGTATATATTAACAACTACAATTAGAAACTAAAATAAATATAACTGTCAATTTTTATAAAATTTGGTTAGGGTTGTATCAATAATCATAATAAGTTTTTAATTAGAAAACAATAAAGCTTTTTTTTTCAACGAACTGGTCATTGATGATTTGCCTCTCAGTTTTTCATTGATTCTTAGCAAGAATGAATTTAAGGATTGACCTAACCAATCTTGTTTAGGTGCTTCTGAAAACATATTTCCTTTATTGGTTTCTTTGCAATCATGAGACGTGGAGTTGTGTACATTGGTCCAATGCCTATTTAGAGTTTTGTTGGGGGAAAAACTCAAGTGGTTAAAATTATAGTACCACTTTTGTGTACATGCGTTAGGATATTCATTTTTAATGAAGCTAAATTCTCATATCTTATCCCGTATTCTAAATGAGTCATATTTAACACATCTGTATTAGCTATTTAATTTAACGAGTTTTAATTTATAAGTAGTATAATTTGGTAAGGTCGTAAACTTCTAAAACTAATGACCTTACTCAGAGAAACTTCATCAGCCATGGATACCGGTGTTTGAGGAAGAAGAAGAAGAAACTTCCAGAAAAAGCTGAGAGAGAAAGATAAGAGAATAAGGCACGTTTTTTATTATTGGAATGAATCGAAAAATTACAGATTACAAGCTGAGTATTTATAGGCAGTTTCAATCGCATTGATGACTCTAATAATTTCAGCAAAAATGGATTTTTGAACCCAAGGTTGACAATAAACATCCTAGGAATTCAACATCATGGTTCCTGAAGATACTATCGCAACCAACTATTCCTAGCTAACATTTGGCGGAGCCGTTCATGTTACACTTTACCCAACCCAGTAAAGGAGGGGACCAGTTGACTTGTTTGATGACCAACGATTTGTTGGGGTGACATTCAACTTCAAAAGCTTTGAGAATCAACCACTCATTCATCGATTGGAACATTCTATTTAACAAATGAATTACCTAAAAGCTTTGTGTTGGCAACTATCAAAGAGCAACTGTGTGGACCGTAATTTTTTGGTTTTGAAAGAGACTCTTGTTTTGAGCATTTCAAATCATCCAGACAATATAAGTCAGAGTCGTCATCATCCTAACACCATTAACCTGAGCAGAGCTTTGGGGAGAGACTATTTACAAAATTGAGAGGGGGGATCCGTCTATTATTCATTTCAGCTTATATTCCAACCAATTCCATAACTGACCGGCGAAGAGCAGTGCAAAAACTAATGGTCAGATATCTTGCATTAAGATTATTAGTATAGGAAATATAAATCAATTTTCAAATCTTAATATCATCATATTAAAAAAAAATATTAATCTCATTATTATGAAACGAAATGTTAACTAGTATGAATATAAATAAGTGTAACAGAAATTATTGGTGGACTTTTTCAAGTGAGCCAACTACTTTAATTAAAAAAAGAAGAAGCAAAAATGGGAATAAAGCACTGCACCTCTTTCTCGTTTTGAGGTTTTTTTTCATTTTCCGTCGTTGCACTCGAGAAAAGAAAATTTTGCTCACTTTATGATATTGGTTGGATACTCATTTGTGCTCTGTTTTGAATGAAATTTTATATAATTATTTCTAATATTATGGGCATTCATATGGTATACTCAAAACTTTATTTCTCTCATATTTTGGCAGAAACTATATTTATCCTACTCTGAGTCTCTATTTGAACATTGTTGCATCGTTAATTTCCAATGTTTTAAGAGTGAGAGGCATTTATTTATGAGGTTTTGTTGTAGAAACTTTTTTTTTGTATTCTTTGATATTTTACATAGTAGAGATTTTTCTGCACTTGATCCCGTGGTTTTTGTTCCTCACACTAGTGATTTTCCACGTTAAAATTGTTGGTATACTTTTTGTTGTTATCTCTTTATTTTTTATGCACCCTTGGATTTTTGGATTGTTGTATATTATACTTCTCACAGGTTCACTCAAGCGAAAAAGATTTTATTTACAATTATATGTTTGTGTAATCTTTCGTTGTACATACGTGTCTTTCCCAACATAGGATGTTAAAATAGATGTGTGGTTATACAAAGATGGATAAGATAAAAAATGAGGATATTCAATTAAAGATAACATTAGTATTAGTGAGTGAAAAAATGAGAAAACATAGATTGAGGTAATTAAATTATACATAAAGAGAAATAAAGGTATACCGAAACTTACATGAAAAAAGTAGTTAAACTATACATAATAGATTGGGATGTAAATTGGTCGACGGTATGTCTTAGGACGAAATGGAGAAAAATTATAAACTTGATGAATTGTTAAATTCATTAGTATCTCTATATTTCGATCGTTTCCCTTTTTTTTAAATTATTTTCTGCTTCATTTCCTCCTCCTCTTTTCACCCTTTTTTTTTCCTTTCTTTGTCTTTTTTTCCCTCTTTTTTTTTTTTCTCTTTTTTACCTTATTTTTGATTTATTATTGAATTCATTTATTATTGACCTTAATTATCTTGGATTAAAAGTATTATTAATATTGATGTTAAATTTATTATAGAATTTATTAATGAAAGACTTACTTATTCCTCATTCCTTGTTCCAAGTGTAAGTGAATGTATTTGTTGGCTTATTAATATTACTACTCACATCATTAGCGTGAAAAATAAACTAAACTTAAGACTAGTCTCATTAAATGTAATACAATTTAAAGTATTTAACTTTTCAGAATTTCTAGTTTATTTTTATATATAAAGAAGAGGGTATGGTTTATTTTACTGTAATAATATTTGCTTTTATTTCCATTAAATTTGTTTAAAATTTTAAACAATAAAATGATACGTTTTATCTTTAAGTATTAAAATTTGAAAGTCTTGTACACACCTTAAAACCAAGAAACAAGAGTCGCACCGGAACTTTTAATATCACTTCAACAAAAATCCTTTTTACAATCTCTTTTAGCTAAGTTGCTAGACCATCCCTATAATTTAATTAAGTTGATTGATAATTAACCTACTACCGCATAACCCTTAAAAAATTATATTGATAACTAAGTTAATTAATTTTCATTTTCGTCAGGAAAATTCATCATTCAAAAGCGCTAATGTGCGTGATATTATAATTAGGTGAAAACACAGGGAATGGAAGAAGGAGAAAAGAAGAACCGGTTCTCTTTCAAACTGCATTGTTCTTTTACGATACTACCCTTCACATCGACACGCGTTTTCCTTGCAGCCACGCGCTGCGCGTACCTCCTCGCCCACACGCTGGAAACGATAGTTTGGCGTCCATCCACGTCATCAACGTGGGCCCAACCCCCCTGTCAAACCCCAAATGTACAACACATTCACCCCAAATTCACTTCAAACTCAAATCCAAATCCAAACAAGGGCCTCCTCCATCCTTCGGCTCTGACAACGACACGTGGGAGCATCACGAAATCATCACCCTCCGTGCTAGACTACACGGTCAGGTTTCCGGAATGTCGAGTAATCGACGCCATCCGTCGGATCATAAATCAAGAAAGCATCAACGGCAGATAAAGCTTCCCGAAGCATCCACGGGCAGATCTCATCGCCTTTAAGAAGCGGCCCTAGCCCCCTTTCATTCCTCGCACAGACTAGGGTAACCCAACTTCCAAACCCTAAAACGCATAGCTTTTAATTTTCTGGTGTTCTCTCTGAAATCAGTGCTTCCTCCGGCGGCGCGTGATGGCTTCCAGCGGCCCGTGAGTGTGTCATTCGCGCGTGATTTCCAGTTCCCCGCTGACCTATGCTTTGTCCGACCCACATTGGAGAGTTCACGCCGGAGAGACGGCGGAATCTCACCGGACGGCCCTGATTTCGCACTTCCATGGCTTCCGCCGTCCTTGCTAACCGGAACGAACCTAATTGGCCACAGCATAGAGGCGGTGGAGCTGGATTCATGGGAAAAGCACCTTTCTCTAACCCTAACCCTAACCCTAATTCTAAATTAGCGAATAGCAAGAGGACCCAATCGAATTCCGATGATGCTTCGTCTATCAACCGGCGATTGAACGACGCCCTTACTCAGTCTCAGTACGTGACCTTCAACATCGCTTCCTGCACGAAGAAGGAGCTCAACGACTTCAAGAATCATCTCGTCTCGGAGCTCGAACAAATTAGGAAGCTAAGGAATCAAATCGAGTCCAGCGAGTTTCAACCCGGGCAGAGCCTCAACGGCCATCCGAAGAAGCCGTCGAGCAAGAAAGTTTCCGGCAACAAGCGGCCCTTGCCATCAAATTCCGCGAAGGATTTGAAACGGTCGCATTCTGCGGCTGGGAACTTGATGAAGTGTTGCTCCCAGGTTTTGCAGAAGCTGATGAAACACAAACATGGGTGGGTCTTCAATACCCCCGTCGATATAGTCGGATTGAAACTCCACGATTACTGCGATATAATTAAGCAGCCAATGGATCTGGGTACTGTGAAGTCGAATCTCTCTAAGAACGTGTACGCCACGCCTGCGGATTTTGCATCTGATGTGAGATTAACTTTCAACAATGCACTGGCTTATAACCCTAAGGGTCACGATGTGTACACCATGGCGGAGCAGCTTCTGGCGAGGTTTGAGGAACTGTATCGGCCGGTGCATGAGAAATTCGAAGGTAGCATAAGTCATGATTGCGAATCTGAGGAGGAATTGCAAGCCAGTTCGTGGAGCCACGTTGAGCCAGAGAGGGTCAAGAAAAAGGAGAAGCCTCCTCCTCCACCTCCTGCGAAATTGCAACGAGAGCCTCCGCTGCCCCCTGCAAGTTCTTCAAACCCTCCATTGCTGCAGTCTCCGGTGCGCACGCCATCCCCAATGCGAGTCCCTCCTGTGAAGCCTTTGAAGCAACCAAAGCCGAAGGCTAAGGACCCCAACAAGAGGGATATGAGTCTTGAGGAGAAACACAAGTTGGGGTTAGGGTTGCAGAGTTTGCCGCCAGAGAAAATGGAACAGGTGCTGCAGATCATACGGAGGAGGAATGGACATTTGAAGCAGGATGGGGATGAGATTGAGCTAGACATTGAGGCTGTTGACACAGAGACCCTTTGGGAACTTGATCGATTGGTGACTAATTACAAGAAGATGGTTAGCAAGATTAAGAGGCAGGCATTGATGGGCAACACTGACAACAACAACAACGATGTGCAGTCTAACAAAGGCAATGTGGTAAATTCTCTACCACTTGGTTCATTTTGTTTAATGGGCTTGTTCTTACTTATCATATGGTAATTTTGCTGCTTTTGATGTCATTGAATTGACAGGAATTGCCTGCTAGCGAGAAGGTTGATAGGGCGCCAGTTGAGGTGAAGAAGGCAAAGAAAGTAGAAGCAGGGGAAGAGGATATTGACATTGGGGATGAGATGCCAACGAGTATGTTTCCCCCTGTAGAGATTGAGAAAGATAAAGATGTTGCTGGAGGCCGTGGAAGTAGTAGTTCTAGGAGCTCTGGCAGTTCAAGTAGTGATTCCTCATCGTCAAGTGGTATTTACTTACTCTTATGTAGTCCGTCCTTGGTTTGTAGTTGAAGCTATTTTTGTGAGGAAAAACTTACGTTTGATCGCTATTGCAGATTCGGATTCGGGGAGTTCCTCAGGGAGTGATTCTGAAGCAGACAACGGGCATTTGTAGTAGCCAGTTGGTTTTTGGAACTAATGGTCAAAAGATCATGTGGGTGGGTGGGTAGGCGCGGATGAAGAAAATGTTTGCTTTCATTGGCTTCCTTAGAGAGCGTTGGTCGAATACATGGAGAAGAGGTATGCTCATCTCATTTTATGTGTTATTTTTTGCCGCTGTGAAATTTGTCGCAGATGATGATAGGGCTAAATTTGTGATTACTTTACATTTCAGAGATTGTGACCGTTGTTTGTTGGTTCGTTTTGGGAGTAGCGGCTGACCACCTGCTCCAGGATTTGTGGTGTGATATATATAGTTGTACAAATTATTTCGGGAACCGAAGAAAACAATTTGTAGGCCAGAAATTAGTGGACTTAAATGTGGTGAAAATTCTACGATAGAATCGTTAAAGATTAGGAATAGAACCGAGAGAATTAGTGTTTTTTTGAGTTTACCTTGCACACATTACAACAGTAAATAGATGGAACATCCTCCATCAAAAATGCCTTTTTCGTGGATTGTGCATTGGAAATTTCGGGATTGTTAATTACTCTTAAAAGACCAACCATATCTTCCATTTTGTCTATGTACCAAGCACATGGCCAAGGAAAACTACAATGGGAAAAAAGGCCAGAGTATCACGTGGAAATTAAAAAGGTTTCCTTGACAAAGTTTCAATAAGTAAACTTAATAATTTTCGAAGTTAACAAGGCTGAAGATGTATAAAAAACTAACTAAACTTTAAAGGCACAATGAAATTGGTGGAGAAATAAATTTGAAAATAGTACCACAGAACAATAAAACAAGGAGCACGTTTGGCAAAGTCGCCCGAAGTGTATACAAAACTAAATAAACTTCGAAAGGCACAATGAAATTGGTGGAGAAATAAAATTGAAAATCGTACCACAGAACAATAAAACAACGAGAACGTTTGGCAAAGTCGCCTTTTGCAACTGGATAAAATATTAAAAACGCAACAGCAATTCAAGAAAGAAGACAAAAAAGTAAAGCAACATAAAAATTTCAGCCCTTTTTGACAACTCAAAATCTCATCATGTGTAACAATTGTCGAGTTTACAAAAACAAAGCATATCCAAAAGACAAACAATACTAAATTTAAGTTTTACCAAAAATTCTTACTGCAAACACCTCGAGGATTTTTCGGAGCACCGTTTTCATCATACTGCAAGTAGAATAAATTTGAAGTATCATGGAATTTCTTTGCTTTTCTGGATGGCACTGTATTTTCTAACTCATTTTGTTATATCGAGTGTGCAAGCAATGTGATACAGCAAAAACTTCTTGGTCGGGCTGTAGCAGCAATTATAAATTGTGTTGTTTATTTTTCCAGCTTCTTCAAACTAAAGAATTGCTCACCAAGTTGCGCCTCAAGGGCAGCTTGAGTATCAGGTGCCAAAGTTTTCACAAAATTCTTAGTGAGGTTAAGTTTAGACAAGATCTCCAAGGCCTTAACACAAAACTTCTGTACCTCTGTCCGCCTTGCTGGTTTACTAGGCATATTAGTCACTAATTCTTTCAACAGATGAGAAAGTTTATCCAAACTGTTCTTAAGAATCTTTTTCGATGCATTCTGTTCATCACTATTCCCTGTTGACAGTGACTTCAATATTTCCATTACCAATTCAAGTGCTTCCACTCGTCGAAAGTCTGACTTGGCACTTCCACATCTCTCCAAAATAAAGCCAAAGATAGCATGCCCAATCCATGGTCGTCTTCGAATTATTTCTTTCAAAAATCCAGATTTGATTTGGGACTTCTTATTGTCAAAATACCCCACCAATACTTCACGGAAAATTAGAACAATCCTCTCCAGTTCAGAGACTGCAAAATTTCTTGAATCAATAATTTTCAAAATCCAGAAGGTCGAAGTTTGGGCAAGGGAAGAAATCATTTTCTGTCGGTTCCAGGCAGCTGATTGCTTTGAAGGGTTAGATGCAGACTTCTGTCTTTTAAATGGTTTTGAAGCTAGTTTCAAACTTTTTTCCAACAGGGATTCAAGAGTGGATAACTGGACTCCATCACCCCTAGGATAATCCTTTGCTTTAAATATTTGCTTTTGTAATATTCCCCATATACGTTGTCCAAGCTGCTCACTAACTTCTGCTGTATGAGGGTTAACAAAAGCCTGAGCCAAATTTGAGTAAACCATAAGAACCTGAGGCTTACCTGTAAAGTAGCAAAACAACATGAGCAATTGAGCATTTATGTACACACGAAGTTAATCGGATGTTAAAAGCTCACAACCCTAACACATCGAACTAGTAATTAAAAGAATTGCAAAAATCAGAAAACTATTGAACCTCAACTTCAACTTCCCCAAGCCTGTCTGATGATTAATACTCACCATTCTTTTGGCTCCCGACTGGTGCAAATTCATGAGTCATATGTAAGACTCCACGTTCTATGCATGGCAATTTTGAACTTTTTATGCAAAAATGTAATTGTAAAATGCAAAATTGGCACTTTTTGTTTTCTCAATCTCTTCTTATTGCATTTATGATAATACCATTTGGAGAATAGCAGTGTTAAAAACATAAAGCTAACCCAAGAAGTGATAAATGTTATGAGCAATGTATACTTGCCTGGATTTTCATGAAGGAAAATTTCCAACAATGAAAGGATTCTAAGTTTGAACAGCACAAGCTGGGAATGAGCAGTTTCACCTCCGGCTTGATTTTTCTTCTCTTTAAATATCTGGGCAAGATATGTATCAATCCTGAACATTGCATCATCATCCATCCCACTATCAGAATCATCAGAAGCTTCGGAATGGCCATGATCAGTCTCCTCCACCTCAACTACTGACTCAGAATCATCTGTCTGCCCATCACTCTCACCTGTTTCACCTGTCTCAGCTTGATCAATTTCTTCTTCTTCTTCAATATTGATAAAGTCATCATCTTCATCATCATCATCTGCATTTGCTGCATCTGGATGCCTTGCAGGTTTTAAATTTTTCTTAATGACCCGCAACATCCGCATCAGTCCATCATTAGTGACATCACCACAAAAATATTTAAATACCTGCACATAGAGCCATGTGTTAGATAAATAGCAATACAGTACATAAGCCATGATATCTAGGTCAAATTTAAATTAGGACTCCGGCCAGAGACAACTAAGTTTTCTTAAATAACATTGTCTTTCAACTAAGTACTTCAACATCTCCCCTATTATCACTCTGCACAACTGCCAATTTTTTATGTTAGCTCAATTATCAATCAGTCTGACAAATCTATATCATGACTCATACCATAACCAGGTAAGTATCACAGGTTGCATCCATTATTGGATAGCTTGTTCAGACCATCCATTAAATCCAGGTAACTCATCTTTTTCATTTTTAATTGAATATGTGAACATCTGACCGGTCCTATTAAAACAAAATCAAGAATTACTGCCCCCCAAAGATGACATTCACACCATATAGTTCTAGGTGTAGGTTTATGGAGTTCCCCCAGTACAATGTTAAGATGCAATATATGGGCGTGCACTGAGGTAATACAATGTGGTAATCAAATCTAGTTGATGTACAATGATAGCTGTAAAAGATAAAAACCACATTTTTCATCGTCACCTGTTCAATGGAAGACCGCATAGGAGCTGATGACTGTGGAAGCAGAGAGAGTAATGTATCCACAAGAACGTCCATCAATTCAGGGGCATCATCAACCTCCACATCATCTTCTCCAGAGGACTCAGGAAGATCAGAATTTGAAAAGGCCTTCTTACAGCAAATGATGAGTTCAGATGCAGCTTCTGAGAACTCCCCTGGACGAAGAAGCACTTGCAGAAGCAGCTGGATAAGCAAGTATCTCAGTGCATGCAATCTATTAGCATCAGTGCTACAGTCACGGCTCCTTTCCTGCTTAATATTGCCACAAAAATATGAAATACAAGCATATATAATGAAATAACAATAGTTCACACAATTCAACCACAATGTATTTAATGGTGCAAATGCAGAAACACGCACAAAGGATAGTAAACAAAATCAAGATGTAAATTATAAGATAATATTCTATCACAAAAAGTTATTAGATAATAAGTAATGATATGTCCTCCTAGCTATCCTCCAAATACTTTATTTAAAAAGGTTTAAATGAAAAGGCATGGGCATTTAATATCTTGAAAACATAATAATAATTCCATACTTTCTTCACTTGGAGAATAACAAGAAAATCAGTCTATCAACCATAAAGCATATGGAGTTCAAAGATTTCAAGAACTTATACATGCAAATGCCACATCAAAAATTACCACAATATCATCTTAAGATGGATTATCATCCAATCATTTTTCCTTTTTGTTATGTAAATTGCAAGGAACATAATAATGTTTTCTATCTTTCATATTCCTAAATTATCCAGCAAAGCATGACTAAAGTAAACACAAACAGTCCACACTTTACTGCTAGTCTGCCCAGAGACACTAAGAAGCTAAATGTGCCAAATCTTGGGGAGCAATCTTACTAGTACAAAAAATTCTGAAACAAATAAATCAAGAAAAAACCAAAAGCGGCAAACCCATGCATATAAATGGTAATAGTGAGCCCCAAATATGTACTGTATACAGGGGTGGTTGGGAGTCTTACACAAGGCAAGACAACCAACAACAAACTACCACAGTAGTCAACATTAAGATTTCGTGGAATTTTACACATACTATTAATTAGTACATGGAATTACCTAGCTTTCATCATAGTGAAGAAAAAGTAAGACCATATTAATTTTTTTGTCTAAGCATCAATAATAGGTCACAAGCACAATTACCTCTCTGGATAATCTGGCTTCCATTGCCTGCAATTTTTTTACTGCCTTTTGATCCACATCATCTAAAGACCGGAAGAGGGAAACTGAAGGAATGTTGCATAAGGTGTCAAAGAATTTCATGAAGTACGAACCAAGATCATTTGGCTCAACGCTGTTGGCCAAAGGACAACTGCCCTCCCCTTTCTGAGCATTTGCTAACAACAATTGCAGCTGGTCTATACACATCTTACAAAGAGCATTCGATGTGGGAGATTTTGGCCACCTGAATTTCTCCTGTAACTCAAACGAAGTCACCTCAGAGCCAAGTGATGCAGTGAACAAACCCTGAACAGCCAGAAACTTCATGATTTCTTTCTGTACTCTGAACTTCTCTTCATGATCCAGCTTCAAGAATTTTAAAATACTGGGAAGGGATTCTATAACCCAACTCTTCAAAAAATCAGAATTTCCATTGATCCTAGGAGAATCCTTATCCTCAATAGATCCTATTTCAGAATTTTCATCTGTAGTTTGACTCTGATCTGAAGGTTCCTCAAGGACATTACCTTCATCCACAAAGAGGTTCATTAAGTTCTGAATAAAAAGCATACAACCAGGTTCAGTTTTGAACTGTGATATAAAATCTTTAACATGTTTTGTCCGTGTTATACGATCAAATTTTCCATTGCTGTGCTTCTGGATAGCCACTATGACAGCAACTCTTCTGACATCATCATCCCCCACCCAATCAGACAGCTGTTTCAGAAAATGCTGCGCTACTTTAAACAGCCATGTGTTCTTTGTTGATAGTACATCCACCAGGCACTGAACAACTTTGTTTGACAGAACCACTGGAACTAAAGATGCTGGCAGCTTTTGGAGAAGAAGAAACAGAACATCAAAAGCTAAGTGCTTACGGTCATGAGATGAGATGAGAAGGGATCCTTCAATAATTATTTCACAAAAAGTCCGAAGATTCTTTGCAATTTCTTCATCGGAGGAGCTAGACTTTCGACTCTTTTTGTGTTTCTTTAATGAGTTTGAAGCTGATGCAGCATCTTCTAATTGCAAAATAGTATTTGGTAACAGAATATTTATCAAAACTGGCCAGACACTATGAACACGAGGCTGACAAAAAGTTGATTCCTGCCACATTTAAAAAATACATAAGAATCATTTCTTTCTATAACTTCATCGAATACAGTATTGACCACACATAGATGAATGAATATAGTCTACCTTCAAGCAATTACTCAGGGAGGACAGGTGATCAGCAGAGAAAAGCTGGCTAGAGCTGAATGGATCTGGCAGCAGTTTACCAAATACAGAGCTATCAATAGAAATCTTTTCTCTAACTTTTAAAGCAAGTAGCAAAGCATCAGGATTTCCTACTTCTATAGCAGCTTCAAACCACTCCTGGAGCCCAGGAGCTTCAAGAACATGGTTCACCAATGCTTCAACAGGTAACTACAAAAAATAATGATGATGAATGATAAGCAATAGGCTTGAAATGATAATCAGGATTGAAAGGTTAAACAATAGCCTGAAGCAGAGTGAAGTGAATCTCAAGAATAACTAGTGAGCGCTGTGGCATACAATAAGTCAAACAAAACACAGTCTAACAAATGGTCCACAAGAGTTTCAAATCAGCTGAATGAGCTGATGACCCTATGAGAAAGTGATCCACTCATAGCATAGACACTTTCAATGATGCAAGTAGTTGTTTGCATGTGCCTATGAGGATCTATGCACATGGACATATGCATACAGGGATCTGATATAGAAAATGTACCAGCAATCCAATCCTAGAGGTCCACCAAAACATCCCATAAGTCAAAAAGTTCCTTTTACATTATCACAACTAGATTTGCCAGGATACAAGCAATGGCTGTAGACAATCTCCACCCACAAATTTTGCACATGTAAATTAGGGGATAAAAAAATAAAACCCTTTTATGAAATGTAAGTAAAGAGTGGTTATAAGTAGTTGAAACCTGTGGAAACCCAAGACAACCATAACAAAATCATTTTAAGAGTAAAATTCTCTTATTTTATATTGTACAAACCTTTTCAACCAAGTCTAAAATTATTGAGACAGCAGGCTCTTGCAAGTACCGCTTTTTATTTGCAAGAGAGATAAGCACACTGATAAATTCTCTTATGTATGGAGTGCTTTTATCCATATTCCACTCCTGTGTGACTCTTCCTGATCGAGCCAGGGCACCATAAGCAAATAAGTGCCCCAACAGACAATCTTTTGCTTCCTGCAATTTCACAAGGAATACACAAATATAGTACTTATCATGCTGAAGAATGAACCAAAAGAAAAAAATAATGCCACTGCCAATTCCTACCTGACCCTTCATTGATGAAGTTACTTCCAGCAAATTGACTACGAGTTTAAGGAATGACTCAACCTTAATGTTATGAACCATGCCAGCTAAAACAGTTAAACCTAAAGCAAAACCTTGTCGCGCACACTGCAAAAGAAATAGAAGATGTTATCTTAGCAACAATCAATAAGCAAATTTGCAGCATCAATGTGCAGATTTTATTTATTCCAGCAAAAAATTATACAAGCAACATCATGATCAGAAACATTTTCCTAACACGATGAAGAGAAAGAAGATAACAAAATGTAGATGTCTTTTCATATAAAACTTGCAACAAGCAGCATGATTCTATGACACTTGCACCTCATAGAATAAAAGAGCTTTTCAAAGCCAGCAATCTGCGTGTCATGTTATTTCATATAAAAGCTTAGAACCTGGCCTGCTTCAAACCAATGTAACAGAACGTTTATCATGCAAACGGAAGATATCACAACAAATTTGACATATATACCTAGCAGCCATGAAGAACATGAGAAAACATAGGTAATTTAGCAGCAGAGTAAAACCAAGACGTTAGTTAATTAAAGCGAACGAATAAAACAAAATAAAAAAAGCAAAAAAATCTAAAGAACTGGTATACATAACTTAAAACATGCATTCATTCATATATTATATTTAAAAGCACATGCAAGGCTAGTTCCAATGCTCCAATAACAAAACAGAAGAAAAACATCACAGAATGTGACAAAACCTCTCTGGACGAAGAAACACCGCGAATGAGCCTACGAACAGCGTATCTCACAGACGGAGCACAGTTATCCAATCCATCGTCTTTCTCCGCTTCCAACTTCAATCCACCCTCACCACTCTCCTTCTCCTGGCGCGAATCATAAGCGTTCTGAACCGCCTTCAACTCCGTCACCATTTGCTTTGCGGCGGCTTCCCTCGCCGACTCGGCTGCAGCCGCGAGGTCCTTGAACACTCCAATGTGGAACTCCGGCATAACACCGCCGCTAGAGCTAGGCGAATTCGTGGACTGAGGCTCAGGTTTGGGCTCCGAAGCTGCATGTTCGGGTTCGGGTTGGGATGTGGTTCGGCGCCTCTCTTTGTCCAAGGCTTTACGTTTCTTCTTCCTCTCCATGGGCTTGACGGAAGGTTGTTGTTGTTGTTGGCTATCATCGTCGGTAGTGGTGTTCTTCGGTCTCTTATTGAGCTGTTTGGGAGAATCGTCGGCGGCGAGGGTTTGTTCCTCGGAAGCGGAGCTCCTTTTCTTACTGCTACTACCCATGGCGGCGGAAGACGGCGTCGTTGCGGGTTTAGTTTAGGGTTAGGGTCAGTTTGTCTCCATTCTTAAACCTCAACTTCACTAGTCTCTTCTGCTTTCTGATATCTCGGCCTCCTTTTTATTTTTTAGGTTAAAATGTCTTTTTTATTAAAAGAAAAATTACAGTTGTCTAATATATTTTTTTAGTAATTATTGGTTTGATTATTTATTTTTTAAACTTCGTACTTTAAGTTTATAATATTATTCAAAATGATTTTTATTAGTTTAATACTAACACCTTTATTTTGGTTGGACGAGGGATCTTGAGGTAGTAATTCATATTTTAGAAAATTTAAAATGTTTTGTGATAGAATGTGTTGTTTGGATAAAAAAAATATATAATGAAATTGAAATTCTATAAATTTATAAGAGTGTGTTTGGATAGAAAATTTTAATTAGAAAAAGTAATTTATTAGGAGATTTAAAATTCTTCAATTTAAAATTTATTGTTTGGATATTTTTATACGAGGAATTTAAATTTTTAGAATTTTAAAACATAATTTTAAACCACTAAAAATGTGGAATTTGAATTTCCCTCTAAAATGTGAGAAATTGAAATTTTTTTCTTTTTTAAAAGCTCTGAATGCATAATTTTTTTGCTTCGTCTCAATCACCTACTTACTTCGATCTCCGCTACTCTCAAGACATCATCCAGCTTACTTATTTTTTCGTAAATGAGGTTCAAAATTTTAAAAATAAAGTAATTCAATTTTTTTATCAAAACACAAAATTTTGAAAATAAAAGAATTTTAATTGATGCATTTTAATTTCCCTGAATTTTAAACTTTTAAAAATTTTAAAATACTCCATTCAAACATATCCTAAAAGTATTTTGATTATTTAAAATTGTAGAATTTCAAATTTATAAAAATAAAAATTTCAAATTCTTTGTGTTTTATCTCCTATTTTTATCTTTTGTATATTTTTTTCCTTTTTCTATCTTTTACTTTCTTTCTTTTCTTCTATCTTAGCTTCTTCTTTCTCCTTACTCTTCTTCCAAAACAATGATATCATTAATCTCACAAATCTTGCCAATCACCAATTATCAAAATGTGACAACTCCCTCATCGTTGAGGTCAACTTTCGCACCTTCATGTTTGATCTTTTTGTCAATAACCAAATCAAAATCTATAAGAAAACATTGCACCAATAAATAACTTCCACCCAACACCATTGGTCTATTACCACCTCCATGTCTGATCTTTTTGTCAATAACCATCCTTTTGTCGTCACATCCTGAACCATGCGGCCCATTTTTCCAAACTCAAAAATAGAATAAAACGAAAACTCAATTTCAATTTTAGATTGAATTACAAAGTCCTTCATGGGTCGATTGTGAACATTGTTGTTGTGGTTGAGTTTGTGATGATATTTATGAATGTAAGATTATAACTAATCAAAGTGATAGGTTTAGGTCCAAGATGGTGAAGAAGCTTGTGCTTAAGAAGTTTCGCGGGTCTTAAGAAAAAAAAATAACAAACACAATGAAGGTGAGTCGAGTAGTGAGGTTTCAAGTGTTGTTCAATAGGGCAAGTTACTTGTGTTAAAAGTTGAAGAGCGATAATGAAAATTTTTAGGATATAATTTTTATAAAAATCTAATACAAAAGCAATAAAAAAAATCTTATACAAAAGATTGTGACGCTTGAAAAATCATCATTGTTATTTAAATTCATTATAATAATCAATTTTAACACGGTAAAAATTGTCACAGTGTTAAAACAAATTATTTAAAAATTTAACATTTAAGTTAATGTCGTAAACTTAAAAGACTAAAATGAAAATTTTAGCATCAAATTGAAAATTGACTGTAAATGCCATCAAATTTTAGCATCACAATGACGGTAAATATTAGCATCAAATTGACGGAATGACTATTTAAGCTAATGTTGTAAACTTAAAAGACTAAAATGAAAATTTTTAAAAATAAAGGAACAAAGTGGGAACTATTAAAAACATAAAGGACCAAATAAATATGTTATCCCATTTTGTAAAATATTAATTGTATGTATTTTCTTTGTTAAAAATGGATAAATTGTATTTATAGGTCATTTGTCTTATTTTAATACTCATGATGATCCTTTATATTTCAAAAAGTTCATTTCGATCATTTTATCTTTTATTTTTTTGTCAATTTGGTCATTTAAAAAACTTTTAGTCAAAGATTTTGGGAGTTACTCCACAGTGAATTGTATAATTTGAAACTCTAACATGTCATGATAATGCAAATTTGGTCCTCAATGTCACACCAACAACGTCATTACAACGTTATTATATTGTGTCAAACTATCATATTAGTTGTGATCCCAAATGTCATTACATGAAATACTAAGAAATATTCATTTTTAGTCAATGTAAAACTATTGAATTAGTTTAATTAATGAAAATACACATAATTTTTTCATGAATACTAGTGTGTTATATAAATATCACCTATAAAAAAGTCTTCAAATCGTAAAACATAAATGTGTGTTGTCCTAAGACACTACATCATAAAAAAATCATGAAAAAATCTCCAAACAAATCTCAAGAATATCATTAAGGGAATAAATAAAATATAAATCCATGAGGATATGTAAATCCTAAATTGGTTCCCACTAAGAAAAAACATAAATAAATGATGATCAATCGAGTCTCTCCCCTAAGTCCACATCAACCACGAGTAACATGCTCCTCATAAGCTACATCATAATCTGCTCCCGTGTCAAATGACATGATCATCACAGTTCAACATAAAACGCAAGAGTATGCTCATTTTAAAAGAAAACAACATATAAGAGAAATATAAAATCACTATAGAAAAAGGGATATAAAAATCCTCCATTTTTCCAACAAGCATGTACCAATACAATTCCTTTAGTAACACATCATTCTCAAGTCATAATAATCAACGCACATGTCTAACTATCATGTTATGTCATGTTGACTCTTGAATCCCAAAAGATTTTACCTTTTGAGCAATTAACCCAAATACATCCCCCTAACATAATTGCATTTTATGATATGACCATTCAGGGATACTTGAATTAAATTTGCAGAGGAAGTATGGTTTTATTGAAAATGGATGAGTGTGGATAGTGACTTACCTTGATAAGGCTTGTAAAGACCTTAATATATATAGGGACTTGCCCACACAACTATTCTATAGGCTCATTTGACATTAGTCATCACGACAACCTTCAACATTAAGTTGAAAACCTTCTTAGCACCCCCAACTCACGTGTCTACTCATATGCAATGTCATTTATAAATGCATGCATGTTATAATCATTCAAATCAATATCATACATCCTCACAAATTCATTCACCAATCTTAACACCGTAAGAGGTTATAATGTCATAGATTCTTCATTCATATGTTCATCACACTCATGAACTCACGTATAGTTCAATAAGCATAACAAGTCATCCTAACACCTTGAATTCTTGCAAATAACTCACCAAAAACTCATGAATATAAATCTCATGATCTCGACATAAAGTAAACTCTAATAATAAAGCAACATCATCTCAATCACATCTCATATCATAATAGATTCATTGAGATCTCAAAATAATTAATTTATGCAAAGAAAACAGAACATTAATCATGTCCACATCAAATCGACCATTAGACTTAAAACTTGTTATTGGACTCAAAATTGCCACTGGATTCAAAATGGTTATTGAACTCAAAATTAATCACTGGACTAAAAACTGGTTATTATACTCAACTAATTATTTGACTAAAAATGGTCACTGGGTTCAAAACTGATCATTAAACTAAAAATGGTCATTGGACACGAAACTGGTCAATGGATGCGACACTAGTCATTGGACGCGAAGTTGATCAGTGAACATGAAAACGGTCAGTGGACGCGACACTGGTTATTGAACGCAAAAATGATCAGTGGACATGAATTTTGCAAAATCTCAATTTTTTTGTAGAATTATCTCTCATGGCTTCCAAATCATCCTAAAACAAACCCAAACCCTTTCCTATGAATTCCAAATACACAAAATATAAAATTCTTCACAAATAGGAACTTTGGACAATATTCATCAAATAATCAACAACCCAAATTCCAAAATTCAAATCTTCAAATGCTCAAACTTTTATTTTTAACGTGATTCATTTTTCAGCAACCTTGAAACTATCCACAACACCCCAAACATAAAAAAGGATAAAGCTTCCCTTGCGTATCAAACTAAAGGAACTTGCTTTGAGATGAATAAAAGGAATAAAGGAGGAAACTTTATTCAATTCCACTGGTAATTCAAACTACGAGGATATTATCCATAATCAAAACCAACCCAAAGTCACATTCAAACCCAAAAAATCAAACTTTTTCCATGGAACCCCATGGGTGTCCTAGTGAAAAACGAGGATGAAATATAAAAATGGGATAAGTGTTTGCCACACAATGAGACAACCAATGAACACTAAATAAAAGAGAAAAAGACCTCCTTTGAGCAAATCGTGGCAAGTTCTCAACTCTTAAAGGAATGTGTTTTTTTGGAGACAAATAAAAGAGTAGAATGAGAGCTTTTATGTTTGTATTTCATATTTTTGAGAATGTGTTCTCAACTTTTAAGTCGAAAGCATTGAAACTCAAACCATATACATATATAAAATAAAATTACCATATATATTAATTAATTCATTAAAGTATTTAAATAATTTTTTATAATTTAATTAAATCACTCGAAGAATCAATTAAAAAAAACACCACAACGTTACATTAGCCAATGTCTTATTAGACGTGAGATAGCATGTAAATATTGCATCAATAAAGTCTATTAAAAAATAGATGACAAATTGGTTGTTTAACAAAAACTGTACAATCATAATACTATAACAAGCAAAAATGAATTAAGCCAATAGTTTACTATTTATTATAAATACCATGTTATGCATAACATGTGTATTTTTTTATGATTGAGTCATGTATTGTCAATGCCTTTTGAAATTATCATTAAAAATAAAACATATAAAATGAGGAGTGCTAACGATATTATTTATGACACACTCTGTTATTGGATGTTATTAGAAACTGTAAAATCATGAACGAAATTCATTAAATTTTATAATTTTAATAAATACTAAATAACATGTTGCTAACATTTTTTGTATCAAAGGTAAGAGTTAGTTGAAGTGTAAGGAGTGCTAATGATATCAAAGTAGTAGTTTTTAACACTTTGTATTATGGGTAAAAAATTATAAAATGTTAAATTGATTTGTGGGTTGCAATACTTTTACAAAGTTTTGAGGGACCCAATTGACAAAAATATTAAAAGTTGAAGAACCCCATAAAAAGAAAAAGTTTAGAAGCCTAATTGAAAATTTAGTGAAAATATAGAAACTCAAAAAATAATTAAACTTTCATAGAAGCATGAGAGATTTATTAAACAAGAAGTAAAACCCATAAAAAATATGATTTATAATAATTTTTTTGTCAATATTAAAATACATGTATAAAAGAATGTGCTAAAAAATATATTAACAAAATTTTAATATAATTTATATATTTCATTTTACACAACAATAAAAATCATAATCCCTTTATCCGTTGACAATAGGTAATTGTATATAATTATATAATTGTATATACCTTTTAAAAAAGGTAATTGTGTATAATTGTGTACAAAACAAGCAAGACTGCAAGAGACAACAAATTTTAACTTAGACACACACATGGTTTTAATTAAAGAAACACAAATATATTACAAATGTCTTCGTAATTTTCATTTTTTTACTGAACGTATTTTCATTTGTATACTTATCATTTTTAGTTATATTATATTCAAATATCTGCATTTTATACTTTAAATTGTGTTTAACAAATTAATTCATTAAAAATTACAAATTATACATATTTATATAATTTCGTGATAATTATATTTTTACTTAATAATGAATTTTAATGCACATAGATTTAAATGTAAAGAGAATAGTTATTGGTTTTAAAAAGATGTATTATATTTATTAAATATAATATAATTAAACTTTTAATGATAAAATTAAAAGATAAATCATTATATATTTAACATATTATTGATATTGCGGTGATAGTTATGGTATCTATATTACATTATTAAATATAATATAATTAAATTATCAACTATAAAATTAAGATCTAAATTTATATTTAACAAATCATCGATATTTATGCCTTTTTAAAAAAATACTTATATTCTATTAATTTACTAATTTAGCAATTATAAAATATAATATCTATCACAACAATATCAATAACTACCACAATAATATTAGTGATAAAATTAAGAGATAAAATCATTAATACTTTATATTTTTCTTTATCTCTCTTCTTATCATATTATCTTTCATATCTATACCTTTTTCTCACTTTTTTATTTCTTTTTATCTTTTTTTATCACATCATATTACTATTTTTTTTTTACTTAACACATCATATCACTATATCTATATAATTATTTATTATTTTATTTAATGGAAAGTACTATATTATAATTGTAATCAATTCCTATATAATAAATTAAAATTTTCACTTTGGACTTGGAGAATGAACATCTTTTTCTCCTCATTTTTGTTAAATTAAGCATCATATAGTAGTAGTTTCTAAATACAGGACGAGAGTCAGTCCATGACGTTGTCTTTAGCCTTTGGGCGAATATGGAAAAATTAATGTTTAATTAATTTCAGTATAAAAATAGTTAATTTCCGTGAACGATTTTTTACTTTAAAAAGAAATTCAAATCTGGGAGTTCATAACTACTGCTGGCGATAGATAAGAATTAGATTTATAATACTTGATAAAGATTTTGATAATAATTTCTCCCGCTAAAGATTATCCTTATTCCAAATAAAGATAAAAGAGATAAATACAAATAAGAAAATAAATAAATGGGCAGAAGTTTCCTAGAAGCTCAATCACTTCACAATTATATTCGATGTTTTCTGTTAGTTAATAAATAAATTAGTTTATCGCACTCACATCCTCTTTCCCTTATTACCAACAAAAGGGGAAAAAAAAAATCCCCCTTCCACTTTGAACTTTTCAATCCTGTGTCGCTTTCGCTTTAGCCAATTTCAACGTTTTGAGTTTTTCAGCCATTCATTAGTTTCATAATTTGGGCATTCAACAAGGTAATAATGCACTTCTTCTGTAGTTTTTCTTTTAATTGGTTGTATTACTTTGCTGATTTGAGTAGAATCTGAAAACTGCAGCTTTTGTTCAGGGTTTGATTCGTAGTGTGCGTATGGTGGTGTTTGCTAGAAGATTTTTATGAACCTACCTATTCGGTTGTTTGAATATAATTCTGGGTGTTCCTTACTTTCAGTCAATTTGGATTTGGATCAATTAATTGCGTTGCGCTGGATTTGTTGACTTTGATTTTGGGATTACGAATAATAGCGCCATAGCATTCATTGCACGTAGGTTGGTTGTTTTAAAGGACGAGAGATTTTAAGTGTCGTTTACAAGATAGGAAAATTGAGTCTCAGTTGAGGTTTTTTGGATCAAGTTGTTTAATACCATATATCATTTTGTTTATTAGTTGGAAGCCTATTTTGGGGTAGCTGTAGAAATTTTATGGAACTAGCTCAGCATAGAGTTATGGAGAATGGGGTAGGCGAGGAAATGGATGGTGAAACTTCAGCACGGGTTCCCCTTAGGGAATGCCGAGTCTACCCTGCCCATCCTTCAGGCTTGGTGAGGAAGAGAGCTTATAAATTTGATTGCATGGGGAACTTTTATCATAAAGATTGGGATCTAGCAGACCTTTTTCTAAAAGAAGAGAAGAAATCTGGTGTAGGAGAAGGTCGAGGGAACGAGTTTTCTTGGTACCATGTTGAACTACCAAAAGGAAATCAAAAGTTGTCACAATCTGCACAGGACCTGATTGGTGTTTTCTGCCCGCCTTTGAAACTCCAAGACATTCTTTCACTTGTTAGCAATGGACCCTTTTGTGCACATGTAGATGGGGCACTTGTCTTCCGGGTTAATTCGCCGGGTCCTCCCTCCAGCGACTTCACGTTTAGGATTGCTGCTAGAGTTACGGAGCATTCAGTAATTACCGTGTCCTTGGGACGTGTTCCCAGATTAGGATTCTCCCGTGTGGGTGAATCTCTACTTTCCGAGATTCCTAGTGTTGAAAGTTTCTCTCCTTTAAGAGGTCAGCAGCAGGAAAGGACAGTGATCAAGGAGCATGTTCTTGAATTCTTATTGACTATGAATCACTCTGAGGAAGCTGACAACCCTGTGCCTAGATCTGTCTCAAATCTTGTAGTTCACATAATTGACACACATGTAGATCAGATTCAAGACCTTGTGACAAAGCTTGAGATGGAGTTGGACTCCGTGGAGCTTGACTTGGATAAAGGTAATTTCATGATACACTCCTTGATCCCTCCCTCCCTCCCATTCCATTCTCCACTTCTAGTACTCTTCATGGTTCGAATTACAAATTCGGCCTGTTCTTGATCATTGAAAGTATGCCTTAGTTTTTAACTTCTATCAATTGACTTGAAAAGAATACTGATGTGAATATAGACATATTTTCTGGCTATTCTAATGTAGACCGGTTGAAATTGTCTAACAGATGACATTTAAAGTTTATGATGATTCATTTGTTTGATTATTTTTACCTCTGATTTCATTAAACACAATTTGTTGATTACATTAATTGAATGTCATCCTAAATCCTTGTGTTAGTTTGCAATAAATAAAACAAATTTAAGTTGTTACAATTTTTTATGCATAAGAGAGGAAAGCGACCTAACTAAAAGCGTTACCCCAAAGCCTCTTTTGGATTGTTTTTTTAACATCTGTTAACTGAGTTAAATTATTTATTTATCCAGTATCTTAATGATGTGTTGTCCTTGGAACTATGTTATATAGTGCACTACTAGTCTTTTCACTGTTGGCCTGTTTATTCTTGCATTGATTTCAATGGGATTATTGATCTGATGGAACAAATTACTAGCTATTTCTCAGGAAAAAAAAATTACACACTTTTTGTTGTGGGTGAAATCCATATAGTATACCAAGTATCCACTATATATGGATTGGGAGGGGCCCACATAGATTTTATTCAATGGCAGTGTATTGAAAAGACTCTGTCAAATAGTATGTTGCTAACATTTCTCTTAGGAAAAGACTTAAATATTTAGTGCCTGCCTATAAAATCTCATAAGAAATCAGGCAACATGCCAACTCTAGCAAATCGTATTTAAGTTTCTCTTCTTGAAATGTTCCTTTGTCCGATACATTCCCATTTGGAGGCTATATTTTTGTCATATTAAAAACATTTTTGAAATAAGAAAGGAGCTTCATCTAATTTCATCAAATATCGTGTGAAGTCCATGAGATTTGTTTTATTTTTATCTTATCTTAGTAATAAATTTAGTTATGGTAATATGATTATTGATTTTGTGAAAACCTATACATATCCATACATTTCAAGGTCAGCTTAATATATTTTCATTATTTTGACTGAATCCATTTTCCAAAATATGGCCTTGCCAACCTTGCATTTGCATCCTTGTGTCTCATTTTTTTAACTGTAGTGTTTGAGGTCATGAAAAAGTGGTGGTAAAACATTTGTACCTTTAAATGTTTTTGCCATTATTATGCAATGAGGAAGGCCACATGAAGGTCTTTTAGAGCATAATATTTGGCAGAAAGTGACTGTTTTGGACATTCAGTTGTTAATTGCTTACACCACTGTTCCCTAGCCAAAAGGTGAAACTAGGGGAATAATTCCTGGTATAGCTGGTTTATAAAATAATATGAATGTTTTGTGTAACATTTTTGTGTGTAAACTGAATTTCTGTTTTGACAGGTTTTGTGCAAGTTTCTTCTAGACTAGTTCTTCGATGTTCAATAGATGAAATGGTTTTATAGAATTAAATACGGAACAATTGCTCTTCTTAATTGTAGGTGGGTATGCTCTGAAGAAACAAATGCTAGACGACAGAAGATTCCCCAAACTGCATATTAATTTGCAGCGTCTCTTGCAGGTGATAATTTACTTATTTTTGTGCATTCATTCTGATCTAAAGGCATCAAGCTGTAGTTTAAATAAACCTTGCTGAAGTTCATTTTATTAGTGAATAATGAATAATTAAAACATTGTAGTTTTGTGATCAAGCATAAGGGTTGTTGGTTTCATCTTTCAATAGCATCAAGATTCAATAAAAGGTGTCTTTTGAATTCATAAATGCATATAAATCTGGGAGAGAGAGGGTATAAATGGAAATGTACATGTTCAAAATAGAAAAATAAGAAGGCTTCTTGGAAAAATAATTGCTACTGGAGAATGCTTATTCTTTATCGTGTTAGAGGTGAAAATGAACATGGAAAATTGGAAAGAAAAGAGTGTCAACATGAATTTGTAAATTACAGTAATGAGGACTGTTACCATGACTGGAATGACAGTACTGTTTCCATCTGACTTGTTCTCATATTTATCATATCAAATTCTATTCAGGTGATTGCCCATGGAGAGCAAGTATATCTCCGAGTCAAAGAAAAATGCTCTTCAAAAAGATGGTTTGCCAGTGATGACCTTAACTCCCTTGAAGAACTAATTGGAAGGTTAAGGAGGCTGAAGGAGAATGTGGGGTTTATAGTAAATCGTGTCACAGCAATTCAGGCCGGTCTAGATAGCTGGCAGTCAGAGCAAATAAACAGGAAGCTGTACTATCTTTCGTTCCTTTCAATAATATTCCTCCCTTTGTCCATCATAACAGGAGGTTATAGCATCTTCAACCCAACACCTCTCTTTTTCACTTTTTACACATTTTAAGTGGGTCCCATCATAATGCAATACTTAATATTACTTTTTACAACTCAAGAAACTCTTCTCTCCAATCCATCAGCTTAAGCAACTATTCTATTTTACCATTACACTGACATCGCTCATTTTTACTTATTATAAAAGTACACTCTCAGGATCCACAACAAATTTTAGCACCAGTGTTTAAATAAGCACATGGTATTTAACCGACACTTCATAAGCACTCCCTCCAATGGACAACTCTTATTAAGAACTGATGCTTAATAAGTTTACACGACCTATTCTGATTTGTTATGAACTTCTTTTATCCACATCCACTGGCTATCCAATACTGGTATGGTTTTGATTTTTGAACTCTGATTGCAGTCTTTGGCATGAATGTTGGAGGAGTTCCATGGACAGGTCAAAATGCTCCAGAGCTAAAAGACGGTTTTCGTAATGTCATGTTACTTTGTGTTGCTATGTTATTTCTTGTACTACTCTGCTTCATTTTCCCGGCCCTTTATACCCGTATAGCGTCTTCCTGGCGAAATAAGAGAGCTATGGGAAGAAGCTGGTCACTGAACAGGAAGTCATTGCTCAGGAGATCATTAAAAATAGGAGAGCAGGAGCGAGGGGGCTATCTTCGGATTTGATGGTTCATGGCATTACCTATTTCACTCTATGAACGAACATTTAAGTCAATTATTACTTCCTTCTGTTTTAAAGAATGCCTCACTTGCAAGCTATTTTATCAGCTGCTTTTCAATGGCTTGCACGCGCATAAGAAACTTAATAAACTGGCAATTAGTGGTCAGTAAAACAGTCATCTGAAGCCTAAATGGAATTCTCATGAAGCATAGATTCTCTGGTACGGTAAAATGGAGTTTGTGATCAAGGCAACCTTTATTGCTTATTCTTTCATTGTATTTTCCTCCTCTAGGATAGAATATATGGATATATCTAGGAGAGAATATATGGATATATCACTTTCTTTTTGGCAACTATTGGTACATTTCAAATTTGTAAAGTGTATATTTTTCGTTTTTAGTTAGCGGCAGATTTTTTGATTTCTTATATTATTAATCGTCACTGATAGATCATGGAGACCAAATCAAGTTGCTTCACTGGGACTGTAATTACTATTCTCCTGCCCTTTTCTAAGCTTATTACTTATTAGTTCACTTTCTTGACAATAATTTTTTTTCTCGAGAAACAATCAAATAATTGTTCCTGTATCAATTGTCTTTTCTCATTGGGAAGGTTTTTATTCTTTTTTGTATTTGTCTGTTGAATTTAACTAACAAATACTTTGTGTATTGTATAAATATATTTTTAAGTGAAAATATAATAACTTAAATTTGAATAAAAAAGATTAAATGTCAATTTTGTCTTCTAACTCGTATTTTAATTTATCAATAATAAAACCCAAATAAAGGCTTAATCTTAAGTGATACAGACAAAGGGAAACCATGGTGATCTGCAATGCAATGGATAGTTTTTTTTTTCCTTAATGAAATCTAACACCAGCTGAAACCATCTGAAACCATGGTCAATAAGTAAGGAATAAGAATCCGGTACTTATACAGGCATATGATCTGTCTAAAAAAATAATAAATACAAGCATATGATATGATATTATGACTCTATAAGAGTTCCCTCAACCGACCATGGATTCTTAATAAAACAAGGTGCTTAATATCAAAATTTTGGTTTAGCATGATGCTCTCAACGAATTTTAACTTGTAAGGTCAAGAATCGGACCTAGAATGTTTCAATTTGTAAACTAATTTCTATTATTCACATTAGAGAATGAAAAATGTTATTAATAAACTAAGTAAATGGCCAGTCCCTAAAATTGTATTAAGCTATCACATTAATTCATGAAACATAAAACTCAAACAAGTCCTTCAAATTTTTAGGTTTCAATTAAGTTCCCAAAGTAAACTTTTTTTAATTTTAATTTCTAAACGTATGTTGTTATAATCACTCAAGTCCTTAGTATAGAAACCAAAATGAAAAAATAAGATTAATTTTCGGAACTAAAATAAATCCTGAAAATTTGTAGATATTTATTTGAATTTTCCTTGATTTTAAAAACTGTGACAACAAGATACAATTTTAGTGATTAAATTGGCCATTTACTCTTAATAATAATAACTAAATGCAAAAACCAAATAAAAAATTATAGCTGCCAGCTGATGTTAGGTTAGAAAAAGTATTGTTTTTTTCAGAAAAAAATTAATATGAAAACTAGAATCAGAATGATAAAATACAAGCCATTCATTTATCTATAGGTACCTTTCTTTATGTACCTTAAAGTTCACCTATATCATATTTTAAATATGAAAAAAATATCTCCTCTAAATTACCTACACGATTTCTTAAATTTTACTAAACCCTACACATTCTTTTTATATATATGATTACTAAACCCTACACATTAATTCCATACAAAAAGTTTTCTACAAATGTGTATATCCATGATTTGGTAAATTCAGATGCTCATTGTTCATTAATTAAGTGTAAACCGTTAATGCACAGAAAATTTCAAACTACCACTAGATAGGTTCATTTTATTAGTACAACATTACATTTTGCCTGAAATACAATAATGACAATCACACTATCAAAAAGTACCAACCAAGCAAGGAGAGGTCGTGGAATTCTCATGGGCCACGTACCCAAGGATGTCCGACGACACCGTTTGGGTTATCGATCTAGAACCTTCCTTCTCTGACTTCCTATCTCTGAAGAACTAGAATAATCTGCCACTATCCTTACAAGCCGACACCGTTTTCTTTTGTTTTGGCAACAAAGTACCAAAACCCTAAACCCTTCTCTGATATTTAAAAACCTCTCTCAACACCTTCACCTATCTCCGTTCCCTTTCTGATCAATCAATCTCCTCTCTTCTTCCGGCCATGGCCTCCTTGCTCCGCTCTCTCCGCCGCCGCGATGTCGCCTCGGCCTCCCTCTCTGCCTATCGCTCGGTACCATCTCCACCTCTTCCATGCTTCCTTCATTTCTTTAATTTTTTTTATGGTTGCTCCATGTTACCTAGGTTTTCCCGATTCGACCCAATTATGCCTTAAATCCATTTATGTCTTGCTTTTGTTCGGATTTGGCTCCAGTTGTTTAGAATTTCAGTCTTCTAATTTTCGAATTGATTTTCCATTTCTGGTGTTTTTGTGGTTTAATTATTTTAAAGGCGTTAAGCAGTTGATGTACTGACTTAAGATTCTAGATCATCCGCGTTTTTGTGGACTCACTTAGTAGCTACTCTACGATATTGCTTTTATTACTTATAATAAAAGGTTATGCTGGCTCACTTTTCTAGCTTACAATTCTATAATTGCTTTATCGTGCATCTAACCTTCCTATGCTCTAGAATCCTGGGGACTTTAAGTACGTGAATAATTGTTGATTTTTTTTTTTTGATCGGCCAAAGCTAGTTGTTAAATGCTAGTTTTTTTGTTAGCGGAGGGATTCGAACCCACGACCTCTCCCTTCTTGGGACTTTTCACCCAACCACCCAACCAACCTTATATCTCCGTGAATAATTGTTGATATTATGCCGTTGTCCATAGATTTATATAATTAGTTGATTTGTGCTGTGAATGATGTGTGGCAACTATAATTTTTGGAGGAACTTTTTTCTTACTTTTGAATTGTTGTGCAGTTAACGGGCAGCACCAAGCCTGCATATGTAGCTCACAACTGGTCTAGTTTGTCTCGACCGTTCAGGTGCCATTTGTTTGTTATGATTTTGTAATAATCCTCGTAAGGCGTCGATCAAAATTACTCATTATGACTTTTCATCTTCACTGCAGTTCAAGGCCTGCTGGAAACGATGTCATTGGTATTGATTTGGGTACAACCAATTCATGTGTTTCCGTTATGGAAGGAAAGGTAACAGTAACACATTAAATCATTAATGCTTTTGGTTTGTTTGTATGTGTTTCCGTTGTGCTGACTCAAAATATATGTTTCTCAGAACCCCAAAGTTATTGAGAATTCTGAAGGTGCACGAACAACACCATCTGTGGTTGCTTTCAACCAGAAAGGGGAGCTGCTTGTAGGTACCCCAGCTAAGCGTCAGGCAGTAACTAACCCAACAAACACTCTCTTTGGTACCAAGCGGTTGATTGGTAGGCGCTTTGATGATGCTCAAACACAAAAGGAGATGAAAATGGTTCCATTCAAGATTGTTAAGGCTCCAAATGGAGATGCGTGGGTGGAAGCTAATGGGCAGCAGTATTCCCCTAGCCAAATTGGTGCCTTTGTTCTCACCAAGATGAAGGAAACTGCAGAAGCTTATCTCGGGAAGTCAATTTCTAAGGCTGTAATTACTGTACCAGCTTACTTCAACGATGCTCAGAGGCAGGCAACAAAAGATGCTGGTAGAATCGCAGGTCTTGACGTGCAGAGAATTATCAATGAGCCCACTGCTGCTGCACTTTCATATGGGATGAACAACAAGGAGGGTCTCATTGCTGTTTTTGACCTTGGTGGCGGAACATTTGATGTGTCCATCTTAGAAATTTCTAATGGTGTTTTTGAGGTATGTTGATTTGTTTCTTCTTCTGTCTTCCCTTGTTAACTTGTCAGCTGGAATAATATGATAAAAATTGTACTGACAAGTGACACATCTTCATATCAAGGTGAAAGCAACAAATGGTGACACTTTCTTGGGAGGAGAGGATTTTGACAATGCCTTGTTGGATTTTCTGGTGAATGAATTCAAAAGAACTGAGAGTATCGACCTTGGGAAGGACAGGCTTGCACTGCAGAGGCTTCGTGAAGCTGCTGAGAAAGCTAAGATCGAGCTGTCTTCAACATCTCAAACTGAGATTAACCTGCCTTTCATCACTGCTGATGCATCTGGTGCTAAGCATCTGAACATAACATTGACTAGATCGAAGTTTGAGGCTTTGGTGAATCACTTGATTGAAAGGACCAAGGCACCATGTAAAAGCTGCTTGAAGGATGCTAACATCTCTATCAAGGATGTTGATGAGGTTCTTCTTGTTGGAGGGATGACTCGAGTTCCTAAAGTCCAAGAGGTGGTTTCAGAGATCTTTGGAAAGTCTCCTAGCAAAGGAGTAAACCCTGATGAGGCAGTTGCCATGGGGGCAGCTATCCAAGGTGGTATTCTACGGGGAGATGTTAAAGAGCTACTACTCCTAGATGTAACACCACTCTCTCTGGGTATTGAGACTTTGGGTGGTATCTTTACGAGATTGATCAACCGCAACACTACTATTCCTACTAAGAAGAGTCAGGTAAGCTTTAATTCTACAGAGTACAGATGATTGCTTAAGACATTTGTTTCTAATTTAATATTGAAATCATGCATTTTACATTTAATTGAAATTCCCCTTGAAAGTATTTTATCTGCTGCAATACATAGATCCTATTTGATTTAGTGGCAGGCATGTATTATTGCTATGTGGTTGAATCTTTTTCCTGACTTGTATCATTATTTCAGGTCTTTTCAACGGCAGCTGACAATCAAACTCAGGTGGGTATCAAGGTGCTACAAGGTGAGCGGGAAATGGCTGCAGACAACAAAATGCTTGGAGAATTTGACCTTGTTGGTATTCCTCCTGCTCCCAGAGGTCTGCCTCAGATTGAGGTTACGTTCGACATTGATGCCAATGGGATTGTTACTGTCTCTGCAAAAGACAAGTCCACTGGTAAAGAACAACAAATCACTATTCGGTCTTCCGGTGGACTCTCGGAAGATGAGATTGAAAAGATGGTCAAAGAAGCAGAGTTGCATGCTCAGAAAGACCAAGAGAGAAAGGCTCTCATTGACATTAGAAACAGTGCTGACACCACTATATATAGCATTGAGAAGAGTTTAGGTGAATACAGAGACAAGATTCCCAGTGAAGTGGCCAAAGAAATTGAGGATGCAGTTTCAGATTTGAGGAAGGCGATGTCAGGGGATAATGTTGATGAAATCAAGTCAAAGCTTGATGCTGCAAACAAAGCTGTATCCAAGATTGGAGAGCACATGTCAGGTGGTTCTAGTTCTAGTGGCGGTTCCTCAGCTGGTGGTTCTCAGGGTGGGGACCAGGCTCCTGAGGCAGAATATGAGGAGGTGAAGAAGTAAGGCGAGGAGGGGTTTGTATCCACTTTTACTGATTTATTTGTCTAGATCATAAGTTAGAGATGAATCATCTTTTTTCATTTAGCATATAAGGTTTTTTGTACTAAAAGGTTGGAGTTCATTTTTTACTTGGACTTCTGGAGAACCAAATTATGCTGTTTGAATAACGATATTAAAAATTTTGCCTAGTGACCGTTGACGCATTTTTTACTTGTTATCATTGGCTTTTACTCGTATTTTGCACACCAATTGAATTTGTTTATTGCACTATTTTCTTGTTTTATGCTCCGCTGACTTGGCCAAACCGTATCAATGAGTGAGATCTGTGAAGCGTGTGCTTGTCTACTAAAGCATCAATTTTCCTCATCAACATCAATTGTTCATTCTTAGCAATTTATGTGAATTATCAACAAGAAACATTTGAAGTTACTTGAATAATTCATAATTCACATTTGCTCAATTGTGTCAATAGTTTGCTTGTATAAATTATTCTCGGCATAATCTGACTCGGCCTGCATTCGGCTCGGTTAATTTTACTTAAAACCTTTACAGATTTAAGCTGTTTAAAGTTAAATATTCCAACAAAATTTCTTTTGTCAACTATGTGGTTGAATCTAGAAAAATTGAATATATTGATTCTTTTTATCTCATACTCTCTTCTCATCTCTTTTTATTGTATTTATATATAAAATCTATATAGAAGAATAATTTCAAGAAAAGCTAGTGGGGTTTTTTCATCGAGTGAATTGATAGGCTTATTTCTTTCATCTCAAAACTGTATTGATTAATTAATTGGACCCCAACTTCAGAAAGCAATTATTGATCGCTTTTTCCACCAATTCTTCCGCATATGACTTCTAGTCAGCCAAAATCAAGTTATTGATCGCACTTGTTTAATTTCCCAATTTTTTTAAGAATATACAAAAAGTAATTTATTTTTTAAACAATATCAAAAATGAAAATTGTTTTTCATTTACTTATAATTGTAAAAAATATATTTTAAGTGTAATTATGATTGTGATTTTTAAAAAGTTACTCAAGACTTTTCTTTTAAAGAAAATAATTAAAAAATAATTTTGAAAAACTTAAACAAATACACTCAGTGTTTTAAAACTCGATTCAGTCTGATCAGTTGAATCATTCCAATCGGAAATTCGATGCCTAATCAGACAGATTCAATTATTGGACCAGTCACGTAATTGATTCCGCATGACTTGACCTGATAGGTCATTGGATCCCGACTAGACTAATTCTATCTAATTGATTTTAAGTTTTTGTTAATTTTGATTTTTTAAAAAATTAAATTTTGAATTATTATCAATTGTTATTTTAGATTTTGAGATATGAATAAACTTTTTTTATTCAAATAATGTTAACTATTTTGGGTATATATAGTTTTAAAGTTTTTAAAATTTTTTAATTCAAATAATGTTAACTATTTTCGAGTTTCACAACTATTATTAACTAAAGTTGTTTAGAAGTAATTTTAATGGGGAAAAACCTGACACTCAAAACCAATCTTAATTGGTTCTTACAGGTTGGGTGACGTTGTTTCTAATGTAATAACACATAGTCAAAATGTGAAAGATCCTGATTTTTCTAATGGATAGACATTAGGATTTCAGAATTCCAACAGTGCAAAGGACCACTTGCAAAGACTTCGCGCCAACATTATGAATAAAAATTCACAAACGCATCAAAGATACCAATTAGAATTTTCTAAAAGCAAAAAACAGATACCAATTAAAAAACATGATATTGAGATTGTACCAATCAAAACAGAGAATAAGAACATAAGAAAGAAGGCTTGCAAGTTATTGAAGGTTTATGTGCACTTAATTTCCACTTATAGTTATATGATTATAAAAATATTGTAAAAATAAGCACATCATGATGAGTAATGTTGTATATATAGGGATGATTTATTCAAGTGTTTTGACAGCTATTCTCCATACAATAAATTTGGCCGCTGGTGATGGTTAGAATATTTCATCATTTTTAGTGCAAGATGTTCAACAAACTAAGATTTGGTCTTTATTAAATCTTCTAATAAAAGAGGTAAATAAATTTTTATCATGGATAATGAATTTTTGTAGAAGAATTTTAAAATTTACACAATGTTCAAAAAAAATAATTTTTTTCTCTTTTTATTTTTAAAATTTCAAAATAAGATTTACCATTAAAAAAATGAGAGAGATCTTTAATCTTACTTAGCATTATATAATTTATCAAAAAATGATCTAATATTTTAATTTGAGATCTATTATTAAAAGATATTTTTAGAACATTTTTATTAGTGACTGCTAATGCAATGTTAAATCCTTAAATAATACTCGTAATCGAGCAGTACCGACATGAAATATTTTTATTTCTACATTATAATTAAACTAGGTAAATTAAACCAGTAAATGAATAATGAGCGTGTACGGTTATTTTAAAAGTGGATTTTTATATGTAATTATTCTACGCTAATCCAGTAGTACTGACAGTTGACAAGAAATATATTTATGTACATATACAGTATAAATAAACCAGAATAATTATACAAGTAAATCAATAATGAGCGTGTACGTTTTGTTTTAAAATTAAATTTTATACGTAATATAGTGGAGTGGTTTTTTTTGGGTGAATTAGTGGAATGGTGTATAATGTTAATTAAAAGATAAAATAGTCTAAAAAATATGAAAATGAAGAATGGATATCGTCGTTATATATTGATATAGATAACTATGTTAATTTGTGTGAAACATATTCTCCATTTAGAGAAACAAAACAAAAAGATAATGGTAGGATTCACTCTACAAGCCCACGGTGGTGTTTCTCTTCAGTGAATGCATAAAAAAGATACGCCGCTGCTAAGAAACTTTCTGAAAGGAAATCACGCGTTTACATGTGCCCGCCATACATAGATAAACCAACTTGCCTTGCCACTATGTTACCAAAAAGAAGTCTATACTAAATACAAAATGCATTGATATGCATTGGGTGGGACCACTATTTACGATCAGATTACATCCCCAGAGATCAGCCTCAGGCGGTGTTGTTTGCTAAATGCCTAAAAGCTGGTTTTGGAGTATTTAAGCAAAGTATGTATTCCCTCTTATCTCAAGCAAAAAAAGAAAAATACTTTATATTTATTAAAAAATTACTTAATTGTGTAATTTCTAATTAAAAATATAAAAAAAAAACTTGTTAGAGTTTAGGTACACAATCTTAAAAATAAAATTAGTGAAAGCAAAAAAAAAAAAAAAAGAAACATACAAAGTTACTTGATTCAGTAACTAGGAGAAAAACTCCTTATTATCTACATACAAGAATAAAGAATCTGTTGTCCCTCTCTTGCATTAAAATACCAAATCACTACAACACTCTTCAATAACATTACTTGGCCAGACACAACAACTGAACATAGGTCTCAAAATCACAAACAAGAAAGAATTGAAGGTTGCATAGTACAGGAAATAACCACTCCACCATTATCACAACTAGATAATACTCAACCTTCGACGTTCCTCTCTTTCGGTTTCTTTTAGAGGAAATATCCCAAGAACACGAAGATAAATAAAAAAGAAAATCCGAAAGAGAGAATCTCCACCTGCAATACAAGACGAATAAGAACGAAGAATATATAACACATAAAACTACTCTATCATTACTCCATCTCGTTCGCCAACCAAAACTCAAAATCTTAAATAGAAATATAAAATCCTAGTAGAATTAGGTCACAACTGAACGAAAGAGGAAGATGAAGAGAGGAAAAAACAAGAAGAAACTTTGAAGAGTGATAGAATAGAAAACGTAAAAGACAAAAAAAGAAAAACTTACCACAACTCTTTTGTGAAAAGGCTTTATATATAACAGCTATTAAAATCAAAACACACCGTTTTACTAATGCTCTTACATGATGCTTTTGGGTTTCACTAACTCAACAAAACTCTTACATAATTACAACTGAAAGATTTTAGATTTGAGCTTAACAAATCAAATACAGTAATTTGTCACACGTTGATAAATATTTTAGAGTTTTTTTTTTTTTATAACTCTTTATGATATTCACCAATTTAAAAACTAATTGTCGAGATACATATGTTTATTTGAAAGATTAATATCTTCTAATAAATATTGTTTCATGTACATAAATATAGACCACAAAATCGAACTATAACCAGTGCTTCAAAAAATATAATTATCTAGAAGACTACAACTATGAAGACTACACTATCAGTTTTGTACAGGTATTGTGGAGCATATGATACAGTGAAGTCAACAATGTGATCCAAAGTCTGAAACCAATCATCTTATTCTCATCACTAGACTATACAGCTCACTACACGTTGGAAAATGGGGCGGAGGGAGGGACCAACCCAAATCCCGCATCCCATTGGTAAGTTTTTATTTTGAGTAATAATTCATAAATATTTTATTACTTTTTATCTTATCATAAATTTTATTATATTTATATTTATAATTGGATATTATTATGGTATTATAAACTTTATTATATCTTTTATTTTTTCAAAATACTAAATTGTGTCGATGATTTTTCTTTTCTTACAAATATGGAACGTAACAAAGAAATCACAGTCATACATACTTCTAACAGAATTTTGGGAAGCATCCAAAAGCCACCTCTTTCTTTTCTCTAGCTAACATCACGCACGCCATGAGCATTGACCCAGAGAAGCGGGTGAGAACAGAGGTGGAGGAAGATGATGATGAGGTGTCTCCCATCGAGGAGGTTCGTCTCACCGTCACCAACACCGATGACCCGACCCAGCCCGTATGGACCTTCCGTATGTGGTTCCTTGGTCTTCTCTCCTGCTCCCTCCTCTCCTTTCTCAACCAGTTCTTCGCTTACCGCAAGGAGCCTCTCATCATCACTCAAATCACAGTTCAGGTCGCTACTCTCCCTATTGGCCACTTCATGGCCGCGCTTCTGCCCAAAACCACGTTCTGCATCCCCGGGTTCGGATCCAAGACCTTCTCCTTCAACCCGGGCCCGTTTAACATGAAGGAGCACGTGCTCATTACCATATTCGCCAATGCCGGAAGCGCATTCGGATCCGGTTCACCCTATGCTGTGGGTATCGTTAACATTATCAAAGCCTTTTACGGACGCAGCATCTCCTTTGTTGCTTCTTGGCTTCTCATCATTACAACGCAGGTTAGTGGTCACCACTCGCTCCTTCACCTACTAATTAATTATTATATGATTATTTTTTAATTACGTTCATCTTCTTTTTAAATTGTACTATTATATACCGTAACAGCATATACTAGTATTAATTATCTACGGATTGCGCTTCACCCACTAGTTCCACCGTTCGTTTCGTCTGGTCCTTTTCATGATCATATAACGATAAAAATGTTTGACGAACACCTTAAAATCTATTTAGAGAAATATAATAAAATTTATAATATGTTACAAAGAAAAAAATAGAAAGAATTAAGAGATATTGGTGGGATGTTTAAAGTAAATGGCATCATTACCATTATTCTGTAATGATTATCATTCTTAAATTATTTTACTTAAAACAGTACGTCCATAGTTTGTTGCTTTATTGCGTTTCTTTTTTCTAATTTTATTATTCCACATATTCTCCCTCCAAACCAGGCTTTTGGGGATATTTTCAAGTCATAATTATTTTGTTGATATTTTTATTTTCGAGGTGGATTGTTTAATTGAAATTTCAGAATTACTATATAACAATTCGATCAAGAGTTCCTGTATATAATCGAATACTCATATTTCCTTTTAAAAAATAGAAACTTATATTTATATAATTATCATCTTATGTAAAATAACAGACATAATTTCTAATGAATTTGGAGTTAAATATATTTTTATCCTAATCAATGAGGTCAGCTGTTGTATAAATTGTAAATATTTAATTATATAGGTGTTTTATAATTTATATTCCTTTTCAAGTTTTGTAATCAAGATGAAAAGACGAGTGAAGTAATACAGTCAACAAGTATATTATTATAATTACTTTTGTTAGGCAACAAGTATATTATTATTAGACACGAAATTGTAATACTCAATTGACCTGGGTGCATCCTGCAATTTGTGATAGTAATTAACTACTTGATCGTACCGTGTCTGCAGGTGCTAGGATATGGATGGGCCGGGTTACTCAGAAAATACGTGGTGGAACCGGCCCATATGTGGTGGCCCAGTACCCTCGTCCAAGTCTCACTTTTCCGGTATGTCATATCCTTTTAATCAATGTTTCTTTTTTTCTTAAAAACAACAGAGTATAAATTATAATGAATTATTTATTATTTATAAATCATTATTAATATAAGGATTTATTTAATTATTATTTAAAATTTTAATATCAAAATTTTAAAATATCTCGATTTTTTGTATTTATATTTTATTAATAGTAAAAAAAATCTTTTCACGCTTTTGAATTATTTTTTTTATATATTTCAATGATTTATAGTAACTTGCTAGTAGAATACAGTATTTTTGTAACATGCACATATTCTCTACAATCTTCCACGTAGTAAATCTTTATATATAGTGTGGATAGATTTAAAGCAAAAAGGAGAGTTTATTTTACTCCAAACGTTTAGGATACATAGTTAATTGAATTTGACTTCAATTTAGGCCAAGTGCAAAGTTAGACCTTACAAAGCAGCAGCGATTTGGATAAAGTAATGAAGGGTGGGAAAGGGGTTTCATTAATCAATATAGACTAAGACAAACATTTAGGATAGTTAATTGAATTTGACTTCACTTGAGGCCAAGTGCAGAGTTAGATCTTACAAAGCAGCGATTTGGATAAAGTAGAAAATGGTGGGAAAGGGGTTTCATTCATCAATAGAGATCAAGATAATTTGTCTATAGAAATAACCAATTCTTCATTATTTTTCCTCAAGGAAGCCGTAAAGTGAGGAAGAAAAACGTAAAGAATGCTTTTTATTTTGTTCAAATAAAGACACTGAGCTGGCCCAGCTGGGCTATAAGATTATAGTCTGACTACAAGATAAGTTGACTTTAAGAGCTACAAAAACGTTAATATCAAGCATTTAAGATTTTAAGCTTACTTTTGTATTGCATAAATATGTGGTCCATGAATCGACGTCACAATTAAGCTTGACCGGCAATGTGGAAACGACTTACGAACTACGTAGGAGACTTGGAGGGAATGGCTACGAAGCAGCAGCATGTGACCCATGATGAATTTTATCTTTCTAAACAGTCAGATATAATTGATCCATTTTATAAGACTTTTTTATCATCATTATTTTATTTGACTTGGATTTTGATATATTGACAATTCTTATATATGGGAGAATTTATTATATGATTCAATATTCATATCATATGATGACCAATTATTATATAACATGCTAACTATACCGAATTTTATTAACACTAGAGGCCGGGATAAACTAACTAAAACTTATGTTTTAGGTTTATCAACAAAAAAAATTTATTAGTAGTTTTTATAAAATAAAAAGGTCACGTATGTTAATAAAAAAATCCAATATAGTTCTTTTTTTCAAAAAAAATTAAAAAATTATTTTTAATTTGTTTTAGACCTCTTTCATTGTTGAATCGACCCTGATTGGCACATCATCTCTTATATGTGTTATAAGAAGATTAATCAAATCACTTTTTCTCTCACAATTTTATCTCTTTGCATTCATCTTAACTCATTTAATTTCCAGTATTTTCAGCACCACTACTGGGTGGGAATATTACAAAAGATAGTCTGGGAAAATAAAACAATTTTTCTGGATGTTTAGGACGGTCTTGTAAACCTTATCAGAAGTGTAGGACATTTATGTTGTACTGTTGCGAGATAGCAACATTAAAATTGTCACCGGGAAATTAAGAATGTAACAAGGGAAACATGTGCAAGAGTACTAGAGTAGTTATTCATGCATCTCCTGAGACTACGAGATGTAAGCAATAAAAAGTATCACATGCAATTAATCACATAGTACGTAGACTCTGTATTGATGTATTATTTATGAACAATATACTTAACACAAATAAATTGTTGGTATGCAGAGCTTTGCATGAGAAAGATGACCACCGACTTTCACGGGCAAAGTTCTTCTTTATTGCACTAGTGTGCAGTTTTTCTTGGTATGTTGTCCCTGGATACTTGTTCACAACGCTCACAAACATTTCATGGGTGTGTTGGATATTCTCCAAGTCAGTTACAGCTCAGCAGATAGGGTCAGGAATGAGGGGCCTTGGAGTTGGTGCCCTCACACTTGATTGGGCTGCCGTGGCATCATTCTTGTTCAGCCCTCTAATCTCACCCTTCTTTGCCATTGTCAATGTCTTTGTGGGCTATGCATTAATTGTCTACCTGGTCATTCCTGTAGCATACTGGGGCCTCAATGTGTACAATGCCAATAGGTTTCCCATTTTCTCCTCACACTTGTTCACTGCCCAAGGTCAAAAATACAACATACCTAAGATTGTCGACAACCACTTTCAGCTAAATGTTGCAGAGTATGAAAAGCAAGGTAGAATTCATCTCAGTGTGTTTTTCGCTCTTACTTATGGCTTTGGATTTGCCACCATAGCATCCACCCTCACACATGTTGTCTGCTTCTATGGAAGGTACGTAATGCTATTCAAATTATTTAGCAGTGATATTTAATTTCTTACTATATTAGTAATTTAATAAGATGATAGTAATAAAAAGAAGACTGATATTATTGGCTTTGAAATTCGGTAATAAACAGATGCAGTAGTATATTCTAAATTCTATATTGCAGTGGTTGTCAGAAATTTAATTTAATATATATGATGCGGAGGTACTTTACAGTTACATGTTTTGATAACTAACAAATATCTAATATTTGAAAACTTGGATAAGCCATAGCTTTAGAAATTTTATGCTTTACAGAATAACTTGAAAAAAGTAGTGCTAAATATATTAAAACAATGATGTTTCTCCACAATTTTCATAAAGTGCGTGTGTAATATCTTAAGATATAATGCCAAGACACAGCTGAAGCTGCGAATGAAATATCACAACAACATAAGGAGATTCCTCCAATTCACTTTGCAGTTTACATGTTTTTTGAGATATCAGCTATACGATTCAAAAAACTGTTATATGTTGATGTATACCTAAATATGCAGGGAGATTATGGAGCGCTATCGTGCTTCTTCCAAAGGCAAAGAAGATATCCACACAAAATTGATGGGAAGATACAAAGACATACCTTCTTGGTGGTTTCATTCATTGCTGCTTGTGACACTTCTGGTTTCTCTCGCACTATGTATCTTTCTAAATGACCAGGTTCAGATGCCCTGGTGGGGACTTCTCTTTGCTGGAGTCCTAGCTTTTGGATTTACCCTTCCCATTAGCATTATCACTGCCACCACAAACCAGGTTAATGTCTGAAACTTTTGCTCCCACTATGTGATAGCACATGCATAGACCAACTCTATGTTGTTCAGAGATTTAACTCACTTTAAAAGACTACGGATGGTATAGATTGAGTTCCTGGCTAATTGGTCATAGAAGTTCTAATATTTTTTCAAATACTAACAAGGTTAAAACTTAAAAGCTTAAGCTGTTAGATAAACATATATGATTTGTTTTATTTCTTACATTTATCTACAAAATGATTTGTATATATATACATTTTAATCTGATGATTTTTTTTCTTATTTGTATTGCCGTGGACTAGTAAGAAACTTTATCTTTTCATTTGTCTTGTTACAAAACTAGATAGTGACATCTTAAATATTACTCAACTTAAAATGCTTTTTCTCAGTGATTACTTCTGAATGTGAGAACTAGGGGTAGCCAAAAAACCAAACTGAATTGAGCTGTGGCAGAACTTAACTGAACTACAAAAAACAGTTTGCCCGAATTGAGCTGAACCAGAGATATTGCATTTGTATTGTCTGTGTTTTGGTTCGAGTCTTGTGGTTTTGAAAATTTAAGTACTATGTTCACGGGAGCACAAAAATCTTAAGTTTTGACAATCGCTATCTTATGCTATGTGTTCAGACACCAGGATTGAATATCATCACTGAGTATGTCTTTGGTCTTATTTACCCGGGAAGACCAATAGCAAACGTATGCTTCAAAACATATGGTTACATTAGCATGGCGCAAGCTGTTTCTTTCCTCAGTGATTTCAAACTTGGGCATTACATGAAAATCCCTCCAAGGTCAATGTTCTTAGTTCAGGTATACTCTTGAAGCGCAAGACCATTCCTCTTCCCTCAAATTTTGTAGGGTTCATATGCCAGCTTTTAATTATTTAGTTACTATGGTCAAATAAAGAAAAACTAAAAAGAAACATGATGCCAAGGCAATTAGGAGCACTTACTCATAGAATCCCTTTTAGGTAGCAATTAAAATAATCTTTTAGAAAATCATCAGTTGTGATGGTTTTCCTTAACATCCATCCAAACTACATATTACACAAGCTGCTATAAGGTATTTTTATCAAGAGAATCATCGAGTCACATCTGCTATAAGGGTTTACTTGTTTTTATTTTCCTCACTACTTTTTCTTTGCTTAAATTATAGACACTAAATCAAAATTTCATTACTCATGATACAAAATCAATTATATCATGCATGCTTAGAAGTTGCACTTTTATATTTACTTTGCAGGGGTTTATAAATCATAATGGATTAATAGTTCACCAACAATTTTAAGGCTTAATCATTATGTCACACACAAAAAAACAGCTCACCTTATATGCTGAATGCTGACAGAGATTTTACATTTATTCTGTAGTCTCTGATGCATTCATTTTGTTCATACATGTATATATGTATAGTTCATAGGTACAATGCTTGCTGGAACCATCAACATTGGGGTAGCATGGTGGTTGCTGAACTCTATCAAGAACATATGTCATGACGATCTCCTTCCAGAAGGCAGTCCCTGGACATGCCCAGGTGACCGTGTATTCTTTGATGCATCAGTTATTTGGGGTCTGGTGGGACCAAAGCGTATCTTTGGTTCCCAAGGAAACTACAGTGCAATGAATTGGTTTTTCCTTGGAGGTGCATTAGGACCCATAATTGTTTGGCTATTGCACAAAGCATTTCCCAAACAGTCATGGATTCCGCTAATCAACCTCCCAGTTCTCTTGGGAGCAACTGGAATGATGCCACCAGCAACGCCATTGAACTACAATGCCTGGATTTTTGTTGGAACGATTTTCAACTTCTTTATCTTCCGTTACAGAAAGAAATGGTGGCAGAGGTACAACTATGTTCTGTCAGCAGCACTTGATAGTGGGGTTGCTTTTATGACTGTCTTGCTCTACTTCGCACTGGGTTTGGAAAACAAGAGTCTAAATTGGTGGGGAAATGATGGTGAACATTGTCCACTGGCAGCTTGCCCAACAGCAAAGGGCGTAATAGTTGATGGTTGCCCTGCAAACTAGTGATTGATTTTGTAGTTTATACCTCTTTTAATGGTTTCATTACAATACCAAGCATGAAAAACACGAATTTATAGCTTTCAAAATGTATAACATAAAATCACTATATTTCCAAGTAAACAGCTTGTGTTACATGGTTTATTATGCTTCCTATTGGTGTGAATTCTTACTGTGGGGTATGTTGCATTTCGATTAACTGTAGGTGAGAAGAAAAGAGGTGGTGTTGATGCTCATTTCATAATTCCCATTTAGTTCAACGTTATCATAGACACTATGATTTACTTACCACAATATTTCAGATTTTGGCTGCAGTGTGATGGATTATAATGACATAAAATTGCTCTTAATCTGGACAAGGATATTTGTGTTAGGCAGAACAGCAAACTTACACCAATCAAGGGTAGAACTGAATCTTACTCTCTTTTAGCTTAGGAGCTGGTCAAGCAGCTTGTTATCTCTTCGGAGAAGAGAACACATGAAGTCATGAAAGGGTAAAGGTTGGGTAAACTATATATGAAGGATAATATGGAATTAACTTTCAAATATGATTCAAGCTAGCGTTTCATCAAAAACCTAACTCTAACCACGTCAAGCCACCAAATAAAGAGTAGGATGTTCTTGCAAAGAAGTAGACCATAATTTTGCTTACTAATCTATAAATTTGAAAATTATTCTCCCCTTACCTCCAATAATTTCACCACACTCTATTGCTTGTGTAGAAGTCCCATTCCCATATACCTTCTTGATTTAAGTTTGAGAGAGAAAAAATAGCAAAAAGGTGAAGTTAACTCAAAATTGAAACTTAAGTGATTTTTGGGTATTTTAGGAGGGTTAATGAAAAAAAATAAAAAAGAATTTTTGGCTGAATACTCTTCTATATGGCACGTCCATGCAGCCATCTAATTAATTAGTTGGACTTGGTCTTGAACCCTCTCAAAAAATTTGAGTGGTAAGTATGTGTCCAGATAGAGATAATATTAAACCTTTTTGTACTTTCCACGAAATGCAAGTCCTCTATGTGTACCACAAGCTGGCCAAGTCCTCTACTCTTCGAGGCCTTATGTAACACTGTTCGGGTATCCCTGGTACCCATGATTATATTTTCTTTTGCTGATAAAAAAAAAAGGAGAAATTATATGATAACTCTTATAAACACATTGACTAGTTGACCTAAAATAGTATTATTTATGATAAAGAAAATTTGTTAGGTCATCTCTAATTAGGAGAAGTTTGTTATCTGATTTGACATCCTTTCAGGAGAGATTCTTAGGTGCACATGGAGTAAGATATTTTCTTGCTCTGATCCATTTATTATTCGTCATGTCAGCAATCTACCTAGAAAAAATAAAAATTATCATTAATCTACCTAAAAAAAATTAAAAATTGTCATTAATGTAGGAAACAACAATGACCCACAAGTGCTTAAATTTAAGTTGAACATCTTATATAAACAATTGTATCAGGATACACCAAAAGTAAGTAAGAAACCCATATAAGCTCTTAACACTGGCCTTATCATTGCTTTCACTAGATATGACGTGTAATATTCTTAAAATGCATTCTTTAGAAAAAATGTAAAGACCAACTCAGAGAGGAAAGTCAAGTGTTCTATTATCTTCCAATTCTAAAGTAGCAAAACAGCACGCTTAGGGCAGTACTCAAATTTTAAAAAGCCAGAAGTATAAAAAAACACTAGCTCTCTTCTCTAGCACCACACCATGAGGTCTGATCCAGAGAACCAAGCCGCAAGCGAAATGGAGGAAGAAGATGATGAGGTGTCTCCCATTGAGGAGGTTCGGCTCACGGTGTCCAACACCGACGACCCGACCCAGCCCGTATGGACCTTCCGTGTGTGGTTCCTTGGTCTTCTCTCCTGCTCCCTCGTCTCCTTTCTCAACCAGCTCGTCGCTTACAGCACGGAGATTATCATCATCACTCAAATCACAATTCAGGTCGCTACTCTCCCTATTGGCCACTTCATGGCCGCGCTTCTGCCCAAAACCACCTTCAGCATCCCCGGGTTCAGGTCCAAGACCTTCTCCTTCAACTCGGGCCCGTTTAACATGAAGGAGCACGTGCTCATTACCATATTCGCCAATGCCGGATGCGCATTCGGAGCCGGGTCGCCCTACGCCGTTGGTATTGTCAACATTACCAAAGCCTTTTACGGACGCAGCATCTCCTTTGTTGCTTCTTGGCTTCTCATCATTACGACTCAGGCCAGTGATTTGAATTTGTGATTATTAGGAATGGAACTCCAATTCCAATTCATGCCTTCACATGGTATGGTGTACGTGTCTGCAGGTACTAGGATACGGATGGGCCGGCCTACTGATAGAGTACGTGGTGAAGCCAGCCCATATGTGGTGGCCCACCACCCTCGCCCAGGTCTCTCTTTTCCGGTATGCCAATAAAAAAATAAAAATAAAAACTCCATTAATCATGTACCACTCTCTATTTTTAATCCATCTCTCTCTTATTCAATAGACATATTTTTTTTATCATGTTATTAACAGCGAAAATTATTGATGACTAATTTTCTTAAAAAAAATTTGGTTGATAATCTTTAACGAGATTCTTCTTTTTTAAACACTTTTTAAAATTTCTTAATTATTTTATTTAGTTCATACTCTTTTATCAACATAGAGTATAAGTAATAATTAATATATTTTCTTAATTCATTATTAAAATAAGGTTCCATTAATTATTATTTGTAATAAAAAATTCTATGTACACTTACTTTTTATTAGTAGTAATTTTTTTAATACTTATATATGTTTTTTTTACATATATATATATATATATATATATATATATATATATATGGCAAGATAGAATGAGATAATTATCTTATCGTAATTCATTATTTATTGTGCGAAAGGAGTACGATAACGTTATCATATTTCTACAGTATCATGTTTATTTAGTGTATTTTTTTTCCTTGAAGGAGTTGAGTTAAAAAGTATTAGGATACGAAAAGCTCTTTCTTCCTCCCTCCCTCCTCCCCTTAGATCTCTCTCTATATACTCTATAACTTTCTTATTTAGCATATTATCTTATATATTTAAATATATTTATTTATTATGAATTTTAAATATAACAATTTATATTATAAAAATATTTACTTATAATAGATTTAAATATACAAAAAATAAACATTTCCCTACAATTTATAAGGCAAAGTAATATATTTTTTGTTAAAAAATAATAAAAATCGATTAAATCGTTTTTTTTATACCATTTTTAGATTGGATTTTTGGACAAATGTTTTCAAAACTGAATTAATTTAAACCCAACCGATACTTTTTAATACATATGCATGAATGAATTTGCATTTATGCAATTTATATGTTTCAAGTTTCAACTTTCATATTTTTGAATTCTGTTATTTGACTGATTAGACATGTTGTGATGTTACAAAACTACAATCAATAAAATACTCCAGTACAATTTTAAGTCTTTTGGAAATACCCCTTCAAGTTATAACATTTTCACATTTTACGTATTCTTTGCATTTTTTTAACCTTCACATTTCACGTTATTTAGTGTTTCATATGTATATTCTATTTTTTTTTAAAATAGCGGCTATGATAATCTAGTAATATAATTATGTAAGTATTTGTTGATAAAAACTGAATCATCCAATCTAATTAGAATCATTTTTTACTGAATTGAATCAAATTATATTATTTTAGAAAACAATTCAAACTAAACAAATTATTTGAATATTTTACTATTTGAAAGTAGTTTGATTCGGTTCGGATGACTTTCTTTTGCAAAGGATGTCTGTGGTCTAGAAAAAAAAACTTTAACTTAAAACTGATCCACATTTATTTGCAAACACCTCTATAATGGAGTTGGATTGAGATTTTTATTAAGAGTGTGCAATCTGTTTGGTTTAAATGATGAAAATAGTAGTTTTTTTTCTTCTGAATTTAATTAAAGTTTAAAAGTGTGAATCCTAAAAAATATATCAAATTTCTCTTTATTATGATTTCTCTCCTCTGTCCAACACAACATAATAAATATTATTCTAACTTGTATGGCACAAAGTGAGGACTATGTGCATATTTAATTCTAAGTACAAAATTAATTTGAGATAAAAGTATTTAATTTTATCAACAAATCAAGATTTTTACTTTTATTTTTATTCGTTAAATTTGTATTAAATTACACTCGCAATATTTTTGACTTCAAATTAAACATGAGACGTAATAATACATTTTGTTGTGTTTGTGGAAATAAAGACACCGAGATTGCCCAGCTGGGCCATATAAGAATAAGATTCTAGTCTGGCCATGCACAGTGTTAACTTTGAGAGCTTCAAACAACGTTACTATCAAGCATTTAAGCTAGCTTTGGTACTGCATAAATACGTGGTTCACGAATTAACGTTACAATTAGGCTTGACCACCAATATGTGAAAACGACTTAGGAAGTAGGAACATTGCACGAGAAATCTTCATAAAGTATTTAATTACATAAAAAGAATTGTTGGTATGCAGAGCATTGCACGAGAAAGATGACCACCGAATTTCACGCACAAAGTTTTTCTTTTTCGCGCTATTGTTCAGTATGTCGTGGTACGTTGTACCTGGATACTTGTTCACAACGCTCACAAACATTTCATGGGTGTGTTGGATATTCCCCAAGTCAGTTACAGCTCAGCAGATAGGGTCAGGAATGAGGGGCCTTGGAGTTGGGGCCCTCACACTTGATTGGGCTGCTGTGGCATCATTCTTGTTCAGCCCTCTAATCCCACCTTTCTATGTCATTGTCAATGTATTTGTGGGCTATGCATTAATTGTCTACGTGGTCATTCCTGTAGCATACTGGGGCCTCAATGTGTACAATGCCAATAGGTTTCCCATTTTCTCCTCACACTTGTTCACTGCCGAAGGTCAAATATACAACATACCTAAGATTGTAGACAACAACTTTGAGCTAAATGTTGTCGAGTATGAAAAGCAAGGTAGAGTACACCTTAGTATGCTTTTTGCATTCACTTACGGCTTTGGATTTGCCTCCGTAGCGTCCACCCTCACACATGTTGTCTTTTTCTATGGAAGGTACGTAATGCTACTTAATTAATGTTATTGACTTTGAAATTCTGGAATAAAAACATGCAGTATGTTCTAAATTAATGTTGCTGACAACGAAAGGAACTTCCTTTAATTCACTTTGCCGTTTGAATTTTTGTTGGGCTATCCGCTATAATTCTATAAATTTTTATATTTGAATGTATAACTAAATATGCAGGGAGATTATGGAGCGCTATCGCGCTTCTTCCACAGTCAAAGAAGATATCCACACACAATTGATGAGAAGATACAAAGACATACCTTCTTGGTGGTTTCATTCATTGCTGCTTGGGACACTTCTGGTTTCTCTCGCACAATGCATCTTTCTAAATGACCAGGTTCAGATGCCCTGGTGGGGGTTTCTCTTTGCTGGAGTCCTAGGTTTTGGATTTACTCTTCCCATTAGCATCATCACTGCCACCACAAACCAGGTTTAAAGTCTAACTGTTGCTTCCCATTATGTGATAGCACATGTATAGATCAACTCTATGTCGTGCAGAAATTTAACTTACTTTCAAGACTAGAGGTGGTAATGTGGTAAGAGAAGTTCTAATATTATTTCTATTACTAGTTATGCTAAAAGATTAAGTTGTTAGATAAATAGATATGATTGGTTTTATATCCAACATTTATCAACAAAGTTATATGAATATATATACATTTTAAACATCCGATGAATTTTTTTCCTATCAGAATTTTCGTGGACTAGTTAGAAAATCTCTTCATGTGTCTTATGACAAAACTAGATAATGATATCTTCTTAAATACTCAACGTAAAATGTTTTGTCATTGATTACTTCCAAATCTAAGAAGTAAGAACAGTTTTAGATTAGATGGAGACAGTTTGTATTCTTATGTAATTTTAGCTCAAGAGTCCTCTCTTGGGGTTTTATACAACAAGTATTCTATACATTCTTGGGACCACAAAATCTCAAGTCTTGACTATGCGCACTTTCTCTTATGCTCTGTGTACAGGCACCAGGATTGAATGTTATCACCGAGTACGTCTTTGGTCTCATTTACCCTGGAAGACCAATAGCAAACGTATGTTTCAAAACCTATGGTTACATTGGCATGGCACAGGCCATCTCTTTCCTCAGTGATTTCAAACTTGGGCACTACATGAAAATCCCTCCCAGATCAATGTTTTTAGTACAGGTATATTATTAAAACGCAAGCCCCCTCCTCTTTCCTCAAATTTTGTAGGGTTCATGTACCAGCTTTTAATTATTTGCTTACTATGATCAAGGAAAGAAAAACAAAAAAAGAAGCATGTTGCCCAGGGCAATTATGAGCACTTACTCATAGAATGCCCTTTAGGTAGCTAGTAAAATAAAATTCTTAGGAAATTGTTAGTTGTCATACATCTTTTTCTTCTTTTAATTAATTAAGGATCTTTGACTCTCTTGTGTAAAATCTCAGATATCTTACAAATTTCAATTCTTTGAATCAACTATGAGATTAATTATCAATCCGAAATTTAGTCACACTTAAATTTATAAGTCGTTTCTCACAAACTCAACTTTGTGTTGTCAAGTGAGTTATACTTATTATATAATTGTCATGCATCTTGATTAATGTCTTTGAGATGATTTTCCATAACATCCAAAATCACTCAAGCCCCTATTATAGGTATTTTTTATCAAGAGAAACATTGAGTCACATCTGTAGTAAATTTTTGTCTTTTATCTTCGTCATAACTTTTTCTTTGCGTAATTCTTTGGGCAGGAAATTTAAGTCTTACAAATAGTTAACAAATTTGTAAACAATGGAGAAGCTAGTGCTGGCTGTACATGTTTGGGATGCAATCTATACAAACTATTTGATATGTTAAGATATACAAATAGCAAACTGAAATTTCATAATTCATATGATACAAAATCAATTATCGGATATACTTAAAGGTTAGACTATTATTTTTGCTTTGGCAAGCTTTATGATAGATTAACAGTACAGCAACAATTTTTAACGCCTAATCGTTGTGCCACACTCACAAAAACCGATCACCTTATATACTGATAGAAATATTACGTTTATAAAACAAGTCTTTCATGCTTTTTTGTAAAAAATATTATAAAAATTATATGTAGAGAATTGGTCTGTAGTGTAGACATCTTTAAATAGAATACACAATCAATGTAAAAGTTTATAAAAATAAAATACATCTTTAAACAGTTTATAAATTTTTACTCTCAATGAATTTAAATAGAATATACTATCAATGTAAAAGTTTTTTTATAATATCATTCTACTTTCAAATGTAATAGTCATATCTATAGCAATTTTTAATTAGTTGATGTTGAGGATGTAAAGATCTTTAGGGACAGTGAAGTAAAACTAAGTCTTACATTTATTCTGCAATTTCTTATGCATTCAATTGTTCACACATGTATGTACTATGTATAGTTCATAGGCACAATGCTTGCTGGAACCATCAACATTGGGGTAGCGTGGTGGTTGCTGAATTCTATCAAGAACATATGTCATGACGATCTCCTTCCTGCAAACAGTCCCTGGACATGCCCGGGTGAACGTTTATTCTTTGATGCATCAGTTATTTGGGGTCTGGTGGGACCAAAGCGTATCTTTGGTTCCCAAGGAAACTACAGTGCAATGAATTGGTTTTTCCTTGGAGGTGCATTAGGACCCGTAATTGTTTGGCTATTGCACAAAGCATTTCCCAAACAGTCATGGATTCCGCTAATCAACCTCCCAGTTCTCTTGGGAGCAACTGGAATGATGCCACCGGCAACACCATTGAACTACAATACCTGGATTTTGGTTGGCACAATTTTCAACTTCTTTATCTTCCGTTACAGAAAGAAATGGTGGCAGAGGTACAACTATGTTCTGTCAGCTGCACTTGATTGTGGGGTTGCTTTTATGACTGTCTTCCTCTACTTACTGAGTTTGGAAAACAAGAGTCTAAATTGGTGGGGAAATGATGGTGAACATTGTCCTCTGGCAGCTTGCCCAACAGCAAAGAGCATAATTGTTGACGGTTGCCCTGCAAACTAGTGATTTTATGCCTATTTGAATGGTTTCATTACAATACCATGCATGAAAAATACGTATTTATAGCAAATTCAAAATGTAAAAGATAGAAGAACTACATTTTCAAGTAAATAACTAGTGTTACATGGTTTATTACGCTTCTTACTGATGTGCTTTCTCACTGTGGGGCACAAGAAGAGGCGTGATTATCCTATTTCCATTGAGAAGACATGAGAGAAAAAGTGGTCTACGTGCCGACTTCAGATTAACTTTATTATTTGTTGTGATTCTGCTCTGCAAATTTAGCTGGTCTTTGAACCTCTGGTTCCAGTTTTACTAGACATGGAAAATGCTTTGTACACATCACTTGGAGTTGGGAGTTGGACCCTCCCTGTTCTTGGCAGACTACATTCGCCATAACTCGACCCAAATTCCCTACGTCTGTGGGTTGAAAGTTGAGGGTTTGTAGTCCCTCTCAATTCTAGGCCGAGTACCTAGTCCATAAATCTGCCCACAGTTCTTATGCCTATGGCTTGGGACTCGAGGAGTAGGGAAACCTTTCGATTTTAGGTTAAGTAAATTAGCCTCATCTAGGACTAAAGTCCTTATATCAGTTATATGGCTTGGGACTTGATAGGTTGTGAAGTGATGTGAACCTTCCTGGTTCTAGGCCAATCACCTTGTCCATACCTCCACCCAAAGACACCATACCTGAGTTATAACCCAAGCCACTCTCTGGAATAAAGTCATTGGACTCTTTAGGTCAATTATTAGGGAATAGTTGAGATATTAGCACTAATTAATGACCGAGGGCCTATATTTTGCTCCCCTATCTTTGACGGATTCCACGAAGTTTCATTCTCTTCAATTCTTGACTGGGATGTTCTAGTTGAGAACTAAAACTCTAGGAGACAAGTCCTAAGGCCTAGCTCTAAGTGAAGCAATCATTGTCTTTCTTTAGTTGAGGGTATGAAAATAGGAAAGATAAAAATATAAAAAAGATATTTGAATCAAACTAATGTGAAATTCATTATATTTTTTTTTCTATTTCTATCTTTTCTCTCTTTATAAAACACAAGCTTAATGTTTTATTCTTAGACTAAGTTGTTGTAGACTTGTAGCAAAAAATTGAGAGAAATTGAATATCATGGAATGTGACTAAGATTAGGGAAACAAGGTAAGGTCTAGATCCTCGTTAATGTTAATATCTTGGCGATTCCTCGACCGACTATGCAAACCAAATAATTGGCATAAAGAGCCTAATGAGTCTTGTCTAAAGAGTGGGCTTAGATCATTCCACATGTATGGGATCTTTGGACCAATTTATGGCTAAAGTGTTCGACCTAGATCTAGGAGAGTCTTTAGTACCTCATGTTTTGAGCTTGTTGTACATGTCACTTTGTGATTAAATGAGAATATATTTATTATTTGTTTATATATTTTAGATTTTTATTTTGTTAAACAAATGAAATTCCCTATTCAGCCAAATAACGTTAGATTATGCTCAATACAATCAAATGTTCGACCGAAGTTTTAACACATATAATTCATGGTCTTTGTCAACATGTTGATTATTAAGTAGTGAGAAGATAAGAGGAGGCTAGATCATGAAAAGGAACATTCGTCCTCTCAAACGTACGCATAAAGAAATATTAATCAATTTTAAGCATTGGAGCCAAAGCTACGACGAATAATGCTCAAGTTGTTCACTTGCTCTATGCACGTCCACGTTCAATGGGAAAAAGAGAAGAAACACTCCTCTTTGGTTGTCTTTCTCTAAAAATTTCCTATATCCGACAGCTGTTCTACTTGCCCACTAAAGAACTTATATTATATTCTTTCTTTGTACTTCGTAACTATAGTTTTTTTCTGAAGCACAAACTTCATAAATAGGTTGCTTAGATTTTTTTTTAACTTAGTATAGAATGCGCCCTGTTTTTTTTTTTTTTTTTGTGAATTAATTGCATTTGACAAACCCCGGTGTCTATTTCCGATAAATTTCTGCATTGGAGCAATAATAAAGTTGTAGTTGATTTTACATTATAAATTTCAGTCAGACTATATGAATTTTGTCAAAAACTAATACATTGATCTATTGAAGTAGTTGAAAATGAACGTAGATATTGCTGAATTAAAGTACCCTCCAGTTATATTTAACTGGTAATCCCAGTCCAGTACAATTTATATAATTCTCTCTTTGTGTTTAATTAATAATTTAGTTCTTATATATACTTATCCACAGTTCCACACGCTGTTGTTTGGATTCTACATTTAAAAACCGTAAGTTCAAGGCTATGTTTCGTTTCTCATTCAACTGCTTTGAATGTTGGTCTCTCTTGCTAAACAAAGGTGATATGGTTGATTTCTTATTTCTTATTTATGTTTACCTTCAAATCAAGTTTTTCAAATGAAAATATATTGATGTAGATTTTAAAACTTAAAGGACATGTTGCATAAGTCATTTTAGTTAGAATATTTTTAATGATAATTTTTTAACTGGGTTTTCAAAATTATTTTTTGTGATTCTCATATTATTTTTGTAGTCTCCACAATATCATATTATTGTAAAAAATTTGTACATAATTTTGTTCCAATAATAAGAAACTCTAAAAAATTTTAAGAAACTCATTTTTTTTACTTAATTAAGGTTTAAGTATGATGTTGTTATGTGTCAAACATATATTAATTTTTATTGCTAAGAAATATTTTCTTGTAGTTTCTTACAAAAAATATAAATCTTGTTTTTAAGAAACTTTTCCTGTCATATAAATTTGTTTCAATGAAAAAAATCGTAAGAAACAATTTCTTCACTTAAGAATCATTCAAAAGTCCTAATTTAACCATTCAAAAGTCAAGAATTGTAGATGCTCTTAGCTTCTAACTTATTTTACTAGTTAAAAGTTTTAGTTAAAAATTTTATTTGATTGTTTGATAAAAAAGTGTTTTAGTAGTTTCTTTGAAACAGTATTCAAAGTAATATTTTTTTAAAAGTTAACTTCTATTTTTTATATTTTCTTTTATTTTTATCTTATGTATTTATTAAATTTTTAGTTTCCATTTTTAAATATCATGATTTTATTAATTTTGTTTTCATTTTACATTTTCAATTATTTTAATAACTAATTTGATCGAACACTTATAATTTAATAAACTATTTTTTCAGTTAATTTTCAACTATTTTTTTTCAAACATAACCTAAATTTGCAAAATGAAGTATTTTTTTATACTGAAAAACGAAAGTAATTTTTTTAATTGCACATAATTTCAGAATGAGAAAATTTAATCCATTTTTTATTTTTGCTGTCGGTTATCTACTAATTCTGTTAATTTTATAACTCCATTAGTTTTTAATTGTTGTAACACTATTAAATTTTTTTCTAGTTGGATAGAACCTCTAGAATTTTATAGCCATTAACCATACAAAATTTCTATTCTTTGTTCATAGAAAACCGCTTTACCTCAACTTACTAAGTCAAATATTATTCTCGCTAGTAATACATGAATCCTACCAATTTAAAGAAATTTTACATGAAAAAAATTAAACATAAATTTTTCACTAAATAAATTATTTTTCTCACATATTCCACATGTAAACGTCATAAGACTTCACATCATTATGTCAGCCACATAAGTTAAATTGACAGAAAAATAAATGGTGAAAAGTCCAAAAAGTAAAAAAAAAAAATTGACAAAAAATAGGTTGTAAGGTCATTCAACTATGATACTACTATAGATGCTAATAGAATATTCATAATAATTTTTCGATATAAATGATAAAAATATTTTACTATAAGTTTTAATTTGTTTATTTTGAAAACAATTATAGTAATATGTATTTTTTAATTATAATATTCACCCACATCAAGTACATTCAATTATTCATCAACTAATTTTTTATAGTAGGTGTCTCTTTTTAATACAAATATTAATTTTATCCTTTTAATTATATCTAAGAGAATTGTTGTGAAAAAATCTTTAAAAAAAGGGTTAAAAGAGCTATTATTTTAAAACAAAAACAAAAAGCTAATAAATTATTATTTTAAAATAGAAGGAGTATTTAATAATAATATAAAAAGATATAATGCATGTACAATTTTTCATTTCATACCAGTTTTAATTACAGTGACTTCTTATTTTTATATCAATTAATTATTTTTTTCTTATATTTAAAACAATAAAATGAGTGTACATAAATTTATACAAATATCATCTTTTT